>JBBBWG010031397.1:14869-45578 GCA_037176905.1 Azolla pinnata | reverse complement strand
CTTGGGAGTAGTTTTAGAGAGAGAGAGTAGTTTTAGAGAGAGAGAGAGAGAGAGAGAGAGAGAGAGAGAGAGAGAGACATAGCAGATTGGGCAGGAAACACTATGTCAGCTAGCTGTGGGAGTCAGAATGACTCAAGTTGTAGAGATGCAGGGGTATCGTTGCATTTGAAGTTGGGAGCTATTGCAGGAATTCTGATTACGGGTGCATGTGGAGTGACACTACCCCTCTTAGGAAGAAGATTAGCTCTTTTTAAAACGGATGGTCCCTACTTTATGGTTGCCAAAGCATTTGCAGCAGGAGTAATATTAGCGACGGGGTTTGTGCACATGCTACCTGACGCAACTGAATCCTTAACAGATAGTTGTCTACCTGACTTCCCCTGGACAAAATTTCCATTTTCGGGATGCATTGCCATGCTGGCAGCACTAGGAACACTTATGGTTGATGTGGTGGGCACAGAGTACTATGAGAGAAAACATGCAAAAGAACAATTTGAAGATGTTATTCAACCCACAGATCTTTCGGATGGACCTACCACCGAGATTGCAGCTGAGAAGGATGTCCATTCTGAGAATGATCAAATGCACATTGTTGGAATCCGAGCACATGCTGCATCTCATACTCACGATATGCCTAGCCATCATGAACATCAGCATGGGTCATTTCAGAGATCATCTTCTGATCGTGTTTCTTCCCATATCAGGCATATGATGGTTTCTCAGGTAAATTCCTTTTTCCGAAACCCTTTAAATAGTTACTTCATAAACATGATATGCGGTCTATAGTTGCTTATGGAAAAGGACAGTGCAGGTATTAGAGCTCGGCATTGTAACACATTCAATTATCATTGGCATTTCTTTAGGAGTCTCGGATAGTCCATGTACCATCCGACCACTCTTTGCAGCTCTAGCATTTCATCAGTTTTTTGAGGGTTTTGCTCTCGGAGGCTGTATATCGCAGGTACTTTTTTCTGGAATATGCATGACTAATTTCTTTGTCTGTGGAAATAGCCCTATGTTTATGTTATTCTCCGAAATGGCCTTTGTCAATCTCATCTGGAGAAGAACTGAATTATCTCTTATTTTCCTCTTTCGAGGCTAGGCATGGGGTAGTTGGGCTAGCCTTTAGAGAACATCCATTAGAATATTTTTGAGGTTTCCATTATAACACTTTGTTTAGTCATCTATAAATCTGGTAATTTTTAATAGGCAGGGTTCAAGTCACTGTTGACAGTGTTGATGGCGGTTTGCTTTACATTAACAACACCGCTGGGCATTGCTGTGGGTATCGGGATCTCATCACGATATAACGCCAATTCACCAGTAGCTCTCATAGTGGAAGGAATCTTTGATGCAGTATCGGCAGGGATTCTCATTTATATGGCTTTGGTAGATCTTATAGCTGCGGATTTTCTAAGCCGAAGAGTTCGATATAACCGCATTTCACAAACACTATCTTACATCTCTCTTTTACTTGGATCAGCATCCATGTCAGCACTTGCACTTTGGGCGTAGGTCTTAAGAGAGAGAGGGACAAAGCAACGCTTTTTGAAGAGGGCAGGAAGTCAGTCAGTCATTCAAATTGTGAAGATCAAGTCGATAACCTTGCCCTCGGATACTAGCCACCTCATTTTCTTATGCGTTATGTGAGTTTATTTCACATGCTTGCTTCAATTTCTTATCGTTTGTACTCCTTCTGTACTTTCTAGAACAGGATCTGTAGAATAGCTTAAAAGAAGATATGTTCTTAGAAAAATGAGATATTTCCCAGTGTCTCATTCCTTGCACATCAACCAACAATCGCCTCAGTTGCCTGATATCCACTAGAATAAAATCATTGGTTTGGTTTCATTATATTGGGTACCCTTCCTATGAATTATAAGGCAACACCTACCAAAACAGCGAACTTGCTTCCATCCAAATGAAATCATGCCTACACAATTTGGGTTTTGTACTGACATCATCTCTCCTGAGAACAATTTGTTATACTGAAGTCAATAAAATTATTAACCCTTTGTTAACAATCGCACACCTCAGTTCCCATATAACTATGACCAAAGGATGAGAGAAAGCATGAAAACTTGACGTAACGTTTTCAGTTGTATCTCATGCTTGTTGTAATCTTCAATCTTGCAATCTTCAATCTTGTATATGAGTGAAAAATGCAGTCAATTATAGTGGCAAATTATCATGTGTCATTGTTGTATTCTTGATTGATAATTCTATATTACTTCTGAAAGCGGACAACAAATCAAGCGATTTGCGCCACTTTACCACCTTACAATTCGATTGAATCAAAGAGTGTATGCCGGTCACACTCAAGCAGGCAGCTGTTCGGGTCTTGCTCCACCCATACCTCTTTACATGCACAAATGATTACCATGATCCGTCAATGGCATCTGATCCAGTTTCCGTGGACCGAATCTGTTCACAGTCCATCAATCTAGATGTTGCCATGTATTGAATCAAGCACTCGGTTGTATGAATTCATAAATATGGAGTCATGAATTCAAGTTTTGGTACTTAGTGAGAATAGTGATTCTCATGTGTTTGGATGGCCATTGTGCATGCCTAATGTCAAGCTTGTTTATGGATGTAAGTTTAGATTTATGAGTCGGATATGTCTGTAGAGGTGTAGGAATGATCGAAATGTATGAACATGTGTTCAGTTGAGGAGATGTAGTTTTATGTGAACTACTAGACATGTCTAACCCTAGCCCTACAAGACCAAAAAACCTAGCGTCATCCTAACTCTAACCCTAACACTATTTCTAGCCCAAGATCACACCCTAAGCTTAAGCCTAACCCTAACACTAACCCAATTCTTAACCTTAATATCCTAGTCCAAACCTAAACCCTAAGGCTGTCACGACCCTAACCCCTAATCCTACCCCAAGCTCTAACCACAACATGACCTTAACCCTAACATTATCCTAATCCTAATCCTAACCCTAACATTGACTTGACCCTAACCCTAAAACTAATCTTATCCCTATCCCAACTCTGATATTATCCCTGTACTAACCCTAATCCTAGCCCAAGCTCTAATCCCAGGCTAACCCTAATCCTAGCCCAAGCTCTAATCCCAGGCTAACCCTAACCCTAGCCCCTAGCTGCAAACCCCAGCTATGCTCAAACAATGAAGATATTCAGAAGAAGATTGTATATAAAGGGGCATTTTAGTAAATAACAGCAAACTTCCCTTGTCTTGAATTTCTCGTTCTCCATAACACGCACAGACAGAAGAGAGTGCAGAGTCGCGCAGAGCGAATGATTCCCGTCTGCTTCTGCTTCAATCCGTCGGGATCGCCCCCCAAAGTTGGACCTTTCCGAGATCAACGCCATCGCCATGTGAAAATGGATGCATACGAATAACCCAACCCTATGTTCCTGCCTCTCCTTCTTTCTTATGACAGATCTGAGCACATCAACGCACCATGGCCGCTTGGTTCTCCTCCAAACTCAAGGAAGCCGAGCAATTCCTTCAGCAGGTGAATATGCCGATCCTTGCATCCTCAGTGGTTGATCCATATTGTCTTGAACAGAAAGCTATCACTATCAACGCAAACGCGTCTTGGTAGCTTTGCAAACCATAGGTTACATCTATCTAGACGAAAATTTTAAGATTGGCTCTTCAAAACGGTCAAAGGTGCAACTGTGATATGTTAGATGATGCCATGTTAGATTAAAGGCCTGATAGTGAGGACAACCATCATGGAGGTTTCTATTGGAGGCGGCAACCCGTGTATCAGAGTGGTCCCCAATGATGGAAAGAATCAAACTGATCTTAGCATGCTCTTACACAAATAGATGAGCATGAAAATTATTTCTGAGGTTTTTTGATCAAGACAATTGTTTTGGATTGGTGTGCCTAAATTAAGAACTGTGATCATGTCTAAAACTGATTGAACCTCAAAATCCTATTGTTCATTAATATGCATGCTCCAATTACTGGATACATGTTTTGTTAAAAGTGAATCTTGTAAAATAGTCAGCTGATATTGTTCCTCTCTAATGAAATGAATACAATGGAAGTTACAAAATGCAGTCATGTATCTGAGGTTCCCATGCTTTATTACAGATTGACCAACAAGCAGCTGAATCACTGGGTAAATCTGATAAGCAGAGCAGTATTTTCGTCCCAGATAGAAGTGAAGAAACTCCAAATTTAAAGGCGAAGCATGCTTCTGATAATCAATACCTAGATAGGAAATTTACTCCAACTTATCATGCATTAGGACCAGGTTCTGGAGCAACACCTACAGCAATTTCGAAGTTTTCCAAAAAGCCAGATAATGCAGTTGGAGGAATAAATGGTAGTCAAAAACCTAAAAAGAAAGATCCAAATCCACTGAAGATAAAACAGGAAACTTTCCCATCCCAGAGTGTAGAGAATTTGAATAATATTCACAAAGATGACTGGACTAATCTCTTGTCTTCGCCAAATACACATGACATTTTGTCTCCAGCTCTAGCAAGTAGTGTTGGCAGCTCAGACTCTGGTAGTATTGGATTCAGCAAAGGCAGATCGTCAAAGTTACCATCAAATCCACGCAATCTTGGAAGGCGCAACCTTCCACTGAATGGAAGTTTGTTGCCAAAGGGTATTTTGCAACCAGATCATCCTACACCAGGTTCATCCCTGGCCTTGTCTGACTCAGTGGAGTCTATCAAACCTACCTATTCTGGAAGGTTTAGAGATGATAGCGTTAAGAAACGCTTGGAGGTTGATTTAACTAGAATTACCAGAGATTCAGGAGTGCTTGGAGACCCGAACTCTAGAACGGATAATAATATCCATTTAAATGGACATCAAATGGAAATGGAAAGCACTGATTCTGAGAAGGTGGTCAACCTTATAGAATCGAAAGAGATTCCAGAGATAGGTATGGATCAAGCTTCAGTTGAAAATGGTGAAGCTACAATAGTACCATCAGAAATACAAAAAAAGCAACCTATCCTGCAGATGATTGAAGAAAATGTTGTTAAACACTATAAGGAGAAAGAACATCACGGTAAAGATCTAGTAGTGTCAAGTCATGTGAATGATGCAAACATGTTGTCCCAAATAGAATTCCTCGATGTATCTGAGGTGCCTAATATCTTGAAGCAGCATGGGGAATCTCCCATGCGGCTTCTAGATGAAGGTGAAGAAAGGCTACTTCACGATAAGCTTATTGCTGAGGACAGAGAATCATCTGTGAAGGAGTCTAGATCAAAATCCAGAACTCTGGAATCAGATGTTGATAGCCGTGGCACTGATTCGATGACTGATTCTGAATCTGATAAAGATACAGATTCGGAGGATGAGATGAGAAGGAAGAAATTGGCTCAGAAACAAAGAATAGCAAGAAGAAAAGAGGCAGCTGACTTGAGGGCTACAGCTGCTCGTTCAACCATCAATGAGCGCAAGCTTCTCGTGGAGAAACTAGAGAAGGAGCTTACTATGCTTGAACGCATATCAGCTGAGCGTGAAGAGCAGCAGGAGCGAGATGTATATATTTTTTTCTCTAAGTTCTTGTAAATATTCTGACTTAGTCCAAAACTCATGAGATAACTGTGCATTTGTAATTGCATCATTTCACTTCGATTCATTGCAGGCTGCTCAACTACATTTCACTGTTAGAGAACTTCAGCAGGCATTAGAATTGGAGAAGAAGTCGCATAATTCAACTAGAATGAAAGCAATGGCAAGAGAATCTGAATTAGAGGTATGATATTTTTATTGATATTATATGATGGTCTCTCATGTGACAGATTCCATAGATGCCATCTAATACACGATCTAGTTGGCAGTACCTTTGTGCCGTACGTTTGTAGATTCTTGAACATATAAGCTTTCCAGGAAAGAAGATATACTGTTCATATTTTCGCAGCTATGTAGTTAAGGTTTGTACTCATGAACAATTGCAGAATCAAAATGCTGAAATTGCAAAGTCTTTAGGAGCGCTACAATGGGATCTTGAAGAACAGGTAGTTCCTGCTTTTCTAATGTAATACATGCTTTAGGTCTGTCCTTGTAAAAGCAAAAGCATAATCTTAACGGTGTTTGACTGTGGAAACCCGCAATGGTTTCTTATATTCTTGCAGAGTATCACATAGGGTTTAAAAGTGAATTCTTGCATTTGTCTCAATTTGCAGATTTCTCAGGTCCTTAAGATTAAAAGCGTGATTGAAGATAAAGAATCCACTAAAGCAGGTACATGCTCCTCCAAAAATCCATATTAAAGTGTAGATTGATGACCATTCAAACAAAAAGTTTGGCGGGTCTTGTACCTTGCTATATATTAGAAGTGTAAACGGCTTGAATTCTCTGTTTCGCATGCACTTTGGACTGTTTCCAATAGGGACCGCGAATGTTACCAATTTATAATTGTTTGGAAATGAACAATGTCATGTAAGTCTGCGAATCAATGGTATCATGTGTATTTTGATTGGATTTTGATGTCATGTAAGTCTGCAAATCAATGGTATCATATGTATTCCGATTGGAATTTTGATAGATCGTTGTGTTGTCAATAGGTCTTAACTAATCGATGCTACATAACTATAGAAGGTCTTATTCAATTTCTGCTATATAACTTTTTAGAGTTGGAACGAAAACTTGCTAAAATCTGCAATCTGAAGGATCATAGCAAAGAAGAGGTAATGGTGAAAATGGTTTTGCTTTCATGATTCATGATTGAGTAATGAGAATGTAATAAAACCTTACATATCTCGTTCATGTGTAGTTGTTTGTTGCCAGAAGTCATAAATATGACGATTATTCGTTTGAGAAGGAACAGTCAGATCTATGGAAAAGAATTCAAGCTATTCAAATCCAGGTATTATTGCATGTCAATATCCACAAATTTTCTATGCTTAACAGGGAGGAATTGCAGATGTTCTATTCTTTGATTTAGGATGGGTAATTTTAATGCATATATGCTATTTGTGTGTAATAGTTAGACGGATGACTCAAGCACATATAGAATTTAAATGACTGGAATTCATATACAGTGATTTTCAGTAGTACTAACCATGCACAATCCATACTAGCTACTGCCAGTAAAAAGTAGATAACAGAGGACATATAGGTTAGTTGCCACTATTAAAAATCGGAAACGCACATCTGGCTGTGCAGGACGTCCTTGTCATTCTGTTCCAAACTGTTGCATGCATGATTGTAAGTTCTTCTTTGAGCAGTCTTCCTTTACTGATTAGTTTCTCCTCGACATAGCCCTTCCTGCGAATTTGCAGGCTCTAAGTACAAATACATAAGAACAGAGATGCTTAAGATGTGGTATACTGTTTGAACAGTGTAGATATTTGCGGGATATAAGTTCTTTAGACTATATAGCAAATTGCAGGTAAAGGATCTTGAAGTAAAGATAAATAGCTTGAAGCATACTCGACATGTACCAACGCAAACAGAAGTTGAGTTTGAAGCGCATCTTGCACAATTGACAGACCATATTATTCAAAAACAGGCACAGGTAGATACAAATGTGTTTCATTGTTTTAAAAATCAAGATTGTGGACTTGAACTTACCTTGTTCAATTTCAGGTGGAAGCTCTGGCTACAGAGAAGGCTACCCTTCTGATCCGGCTTGAGGTGATGTTTTGTTAATTTTTGCGATAAAAACTTTATTATTGGAAGAATAACTGAATCCCGTTTAAAGTAAAAGGCATTTCTCTGCTATTCTGGCCCATCTAAAGAATGGTTATTATTGGTTGTGAAGCTCATTGTATGATAATTTTTGAAGAAAAAAAAAGGATTGTCTCTAGATTCACTATTTCCCTGTGGAGCTTTGTGAAATCGGCCCTTAGAACTTGAGAAGGGCTGTAAAACACCAATTGAGCCACCGGTTTGGCTAAAAGTTTGCCTCTTAAAATTCACTGGGTAAGGCCTGCACAATCAGACTGAAAGACAGAAAAACAGGGGAATAAAAAAAGGTTGTCTATAGCAGAAGATCCGAGTGTGATTGTAGTAAACAAATGATACAGCCACTAGGAATGGATGGAATGATAATATGCACAGATGGATAAGCTTCTGGGATACCATGATCTATTTATGAATATTTCCTTGATCTGCACCTCCCCACTTGGAATACTTGTGAAGTCACCAAACGTGTTTCTCTCTTGTGGTACCCTTATAGATGAACCCATGGTGCTCTTCCTTTTCCTTCATTTTTCTTTGATAAATCATTTTTGCTAGGGCCTACTCATTATGAAGTCATATCCGAGTTTGAATATGTGTGCGTTCCTCTTGTACATGCCTGTGTGAGGGAGCTCATCTGATTCTGCCCTGCTCTTTATGATCTGGGAGAACAGGGAAATAAAGTGGACAGTGTTTTTAAGATTTACCAGGGTTTTTTTTCAGTGCGTTTTCAAGTTGCATGAGTCTTATAATTGCTGAAAACGCACTGTAATTTACAGGCTATCTCAAGTGCAATCAAAGAAGAGGAAGCAATAGCTTCATGTCGAACTGCCAACAAGGGAGCTAGAAAGAACCTGGTTGTGGATATTAATTATAGTGATATGGAAGATGGACGGAGGAGGCTGTATGGCCCTAAGGGAAAGTCGGCTTTGTATTATCATCCAGAGTCATTGTCAAGGGTTAGTACTACAGTCAGCTCGTCTTTGTCACCTTTGCTTGGCCAATTGAATTCAGTTTTCTCTGTTGGGGTGTCTTATCTCCGGAGGCATCGTTGGGCGCAAGGTTTGGCGGTTGTATATATTGTAAGCCTGCATTTGTGGGTCTTGTTTATCTTGTTTATGAATTCAAAAGCCTCTCAAAGAGGCAGATTAGATGAGATGGGTTTACCCAAAAATCTAAGTCAAATAAATGAGGTATCTAACCTCACAAATCTGCTCTAAGTTTTGCTCGAGGGATTCCTATGGGATGTTCAAATTTGTGAGTAGTATGTAATTGGACAACTGAACTACTTGTACCTAATATTTCCAAACCTTTTTTTTTTTAACTTTGGAACTGCATCTTGCTAACCTTGTAGCAATGAAGTACATAGGCAGGAAGGCGTAGCAATGATGCTTACTTGGTATGAGTGACACTGTAAACAAGTCTCGGCATTGGCTCTTTTGAGTGTGAATTCATCAACCACTCGTAGATGCTGGTTTCCTTTGTTTACAAGGCCTATCATGGGCACGTGTAGTTGCCGAGCAAGGTGGATAAACTACGATCAAGAATGTAATGGACAATGGATGGAACATGTAATGTTGGGGAATTTTAAGCAATGTAATCGAGTCGATTCATTAAATTTGCTCGGTCGTTAACTTTAGATAGTGTATTGGGATTTTGGCTATGGACAAACATGAGGTTTTGTCATAAGTATGGTTTTCATATTATTGGACTCCATGTCATCAATTGCAAGGGCAATCAGAGCGGCTTCAGAGTTATAAGCTTATTTATTGAGAATCGAGGCTACCATCGAAGTCTAGTTCACAAACCAATGATACGATCCTACGTTCCAAATGCCACACTGAGTACATTGTTCAAACATCTGGTAGAAGAAGCTGGCGTCCTAGAGATACTCCTCTAGCCAATACATCTTCTTCTACTATGGAGCCATCAATCAACTCAGCCGCCCAGTACACAACTAAAAGAATGCATTTCCACCTGTTTGTTGATGAAAACAATCTGATGATGATTATAAACAGTGCCGTAAAGGGTCAGAATTTTTATTACAAAAGAATCAGGCAAATCCAAATTTGAGGCATGTTCACGGTGGTAAAAATAATTTCAGATAGATGGTAGTATACATTCGAGTTTGCTCCGAGTCCAGAATCACAATTCCTTGCAGCTCATGACAGCCTTGCTTCGCCCTTGTTGGATTCATTGGCAATTTTAATAAACACATCCTCCAGGGTGGTGTCTGCTAATCCCCATGCTTGGATGTTGAACTTGGTTTTCGTATTTTCCACGGTACGGAAAACATCGGCTATGGTCACCTCCGATTTTGGTAACTCGAACTTTTGAGTCCCTGCAAGCCCATAAACTTTCCTAGCATTTGGAGAGATTTTCTGTACCATTTCTACAATAACTTGCTCCTCATGTTGAGCTGTAGTGATGGAGAAGACATAAGAGCCACCATATCGAGATTTTAACTGCATAAAACCCCAAAACATCCAAGCAATGTCTGATTTTCAATAATGATGGTTGGAAAAGACACATAATATAACAGGATCAATGATACTTTAAGAGATTATGTATACCACCATCATATCCAATATGGCCCATGTATTATGTTACCTCTTTTGAGTTGCCAATACACTGCAACTCCCCACTGACAAATATACCAACACGATCACATAATGTTTCAGCTTCCTCCATCGAATGTGCTACATAATATGAATTCATAAGGTTACGCATTTATATTAGAATCCAATACTATAGACTGCCATTAGAAACTTGATTGTCCAAGTCTTTACTTGTTAGAATTATAGCTTTATCTTGTTTAGCCTCCTTGATAACAGACCAAAGGTTGCTTCTTGATGCAGGATCGAGGCCGGTGCTAGGCTCATCCATATACACTACCTATTGAAGCCTTACAGAGATTGGTCTCAGTGAAATTCTCCTAGGAACTGCACGACCTATTGAAGTCTATGTTACCTTTGGATTTCCAATCAGGGATATTGCGACACTTAATCTACGCTTCATTCCTCCACTGTACTTCCCTGCCTGCTTATCACCCACACCCCCATTGAAGAGGTTTACACTTTTTAGGCCGTCATCAACTGCCTGTCTCATTTAAAACATGTGAACAAGTTACTAGGATGGCATGAACGTACAAAACATGAACATCAAATTAAGGCAGCCCTCAAAATCTTTTACCCAAACGCTATAATATCCAGGCATTCTTTATGTAGGTTCCTTGGTCATTGAGATTTCCTAGTATGTTTTCCTATTGGGGCTCATAATCCTTCAAGTATTTAAAAGGCTAGGGAAAAAGGAATGCTCAATCAGATGCAATGGGTTCAGATGTCTTCATTTTCTCAACTAACCTTATATAATGCATCATTTTTCAAATTTTTCAGCCGTCCATAAAATAAAAGGTGTTCCCTCCCTGTAAGTGTCTCCCATAGAAGACTGCAGAAAAAGAAAGAAAGAGTAAGACAGTCATCTTGAGTGAGACAAATTTGAAATAGAAAAGAGAGTATGGCTTACTCATGTTGTGGACAAACTCCCATGAATGAATAAATCTTATCCAAATCTTCTCTAATATCCAAACCCTCTATGAATGCACTGCCTGAGGTAGGAGTTACCAATCCAATCATCTGTTTTATACATTTGCAAAAAATTAGTGAAGTGCCCTATTCTAAAGTAGAATACCTTTTAAATTCCGTGTAGATGGCTCACATTATCTCTTGCTCCTAAATATAATGCCCCATTTCATTTATCATAACCTCCTATGTAGGTATCCTTCTCCTGTATTGGACTCCCTCCTTTCTATCATGCAATACCGTTTATTATAGAGCGCCATAACTAGGCTTGGCTCCTAAGATTTATTCGCTCTCTGTTGTAGTGACTTATTTGGTATAACAATCACCACAAATCTAAATCCTGGTGAACTCGATCTACTTGAGGAATTTGGGAACACTGAATCTATATTTTTGCTACAGAGTGTAGTACATATTACTTTTCTCTAGCATGAATTAGTAGGTTGAAGCACACATTCAAGAACAATACAAATTCAAATAAAGTTGAAATATACCATGCTAATACTAGTGGTTTTCCCAGCACCATTTGGCCCAAGCATTCCGAAACATTCTCCACGTGTAATTGCCAGTGAGAGCCCTTTTACAGCATGTTTCGGAGGGTTTCCATCTCTTCCAGGGTAAACTTTCTTTATATCATCACAAACGATAGAATGAGACACCAATGAGGCTGATAACAGCTTCCTCACAGTTTGTGCCTGAATGATTGCAGACACGCATAAACTTAGTAAATCCCCACATCACAGTTAATTTCATGTTCTTTTTGTATACTTTCAAAAAGCATCATATTTTACCTCTTGAAATACATCTTGCTTCTGCACGTCTATAGTAACATCAGAAACTGCTGTCCCCTCACTGGGTCTGCTTTGACTTGCTCTTTTTCTATGGAGAATAGCATTCAGAAAAAAAAGTGGATTCTTTTTCACTCCGCTACCTGACACCAGCACTTGATCCAGATAGTATGCTACTAACAAGAATAGAACCCATTCAACTGACATTATGCCTAGGACATCTTTCATCCCATTCTGTGAATCGCTTAGATTGGTCCATTCCATTCCTTTAATGCCTTTATAATTTCCAATGAAAGAATACTGTGAGAATTCCAAAAGACCCCTATATAAGGAAAATGGAGGAAGAAGTTCCATAGCAAATATTGCACCCCCTGCATGTACGAGAGAGTGAGAGGACTAGCCAGTGTGTCTCAGATTATGAGTATATGTAAATATACTTACCGCTAAAGCTTTTGTCCTGCACAAAAAACCCAAACAAAAAGTTCCCGAGCAAGCCAGAACCGAAAACATAGATGTATCCAAATACTGAACCATAAATTATATGCAGTCAGTGACTTGTAAGAAACATTAGCACAAAACTGTGTATGTTTCAGAGAAAAACTCCTGAATATACCTGTTGCAGTTCTAACATTGGAGAAAATCGTTGAAAGAAGGAAAGCTAGGGCGATTTGCAGATTTACATAAATAAAGTAGAAGACGAATTGTATAGAGTACGAGTTCAACCTGAAGAACTTCAAATCTGCAGTAAACATTCTGTAATAAATTCCATATCCAATATAAATTCCGATCTGTGGTAAACAATCTTTTAATTAAAGAATCACAAAACATTAATGGCTGCCCAACCACTCCCAAGCTTCAGAATTCACAGACCATTGATATGGTCCATCATCACCATAACAGCAGAAATATTCAAGTATTTGATAGCAACTTTGAATTCCTCGCTGCATTTCATGAAGAACTAGCTAGTACTGTATTAAGTTCTAGCTGCTCAAGTCCCAAATATTTTGAAAGCATTTAATTACAGGGCATAAGTGAAAGGGATGGATTCATACAGACATCACTTCTAAAGATGCAGCTAAGGACATTGTAATTCCCTTCACTTAACATGTCCAAATTGTTATGCTGACCAAGATAGCATTCTTTCAGAGAATAGTACCCCAAATTGGGTTTTCATAGACGTGAAACTAAAGATGTGCCCCATTGCCTATGGTGGCTTTCTGTGGGTGTGTTTTCTGAGAGATTGGGTCTGACACCAAATGCTTTCACCGTAAGGTATCTTTGTTATCTTCTTCAGAACGATTACATAAAGACATGCACTAAACTAAATCCTCGCATAGGTTAGAACAGTTATCGTTATAAGGCATTAGAGTTATATTGAGAGCTCTACATAAATCCAGATACATCACCTGCGTCTTATGAAATTTTAATTTTTAAGGCACTGCTCATGAGACATGAGTTAGCACAGCTTTTTTTCAGAGAGCTCACTTGCCCCTCGTTTAAATTGTGTTGACACTGACCTGGTTGGTCTACCTTAATACAAGCCAAATGATTAAACACTCTGATAACATGATGAAATATTCTTAAAGAGTGGTAATTTCAATCCCAACACCAATTAATCACATCCATTCATTGTTACATTCAAACATAGAGCTACTCACCAACAACAGACCCAAAGAATACAAACAAGAGGACGTAAACCGTTGAAAGAGCCAAGAAGTAACAGTATGTAATCAGCCAGTATGGTCCATCCCCAAGTCCATGCATTTTCATCATTATTCTGAGATTGTTCTCTTTCTCGTATACTAATGCTGTCAAAATAACCTGTGTCACAATAAAAGTTAGAGCTTTCACGGAGTTCCAAGTTCCAACACAATGTACAAATAAGGATCATGATGAAGAAACCCGAATGCTCACAGGAAACAAAAGCTGGACCACCCATTCATAAAACAGGGGGCCGAGGATAGAAGCAAAGTCTAGCTTCAATGTTGTTTTGGGTTTTGGCATTTCCGTCACAAATGACAACGGTAATTTGGAGTCAGATCCCAACAACGTCCGCAGGAAAGCTTGGGAAGCCTACATAAATGCACACATATGATATCATGAATATTTATGACAGAGTGTGAGAGACAGGAAGTGGTCCACTTATTATGTGAGATATGTGAGAGATATGGACTGTTAATAGAAGAATGTGGCAACATAATAATCCCATTGTAAGATCTAAGATTCACTAAAGTCGCGTTAAATTCAAGCTTATGCTTTCTTGCCCAAGGTACACTTGGCAACCTGCTCATCGTCATTCATTGAATTGATACATCTCCAATTCCCTAGAAACCATTTCACTGGAAATGGGGTAAGCATCAAACAATGGACAATGTAATGAAACTTAGGGTGAATTTACTATGGTGATTCATAACATACGAGTTACTAGGGTTAGGGTGATCAGGTCCCAATCTATGATGATAATAGAAGGGGCTATAGCAAGGTAGACAAGTTGGACTCCAACAGATGAGAAGCTAAAACAACTCACTGGATTGAAAGAATATATGTTCATGGTATTTATCAGTGCATAGCTTACTGTTCAATAAATTGCAAAAACTATGCAAAGGTAACTCTGGGAGTAGGAAGGATAATTCAGTTAATGGAAGGGGAAAAATCAGAGTGGAAAAAATAATTCAGGGGACTAAAATGGAAATACGGGAGAAAGAACAATACACTAAACAAGGAAAACGAGGCACCCGTTACCATATTCATTGACCGGGAAACCCGAACTAATCCTGGAGGTGAATTTGCTGAGTCATTCTTGTATGTACGGTTGTAAGCAATAGTTATATCGAATTTTTTTGCTGATGTGGATCCAAAATCAAAAACTGTAATAGAGCACGTACAACAGGCTCTATCAATCAGATGTTCTCAATGTTGAAATAAATATAAATTATCTGGATCATAAATATTCCCACCAGCTGACACTTCATTAATTTGGTTGCTTGGATTTCCACCTCTAAAACCTTCATACAGCTCAGTATCAATGACGGAATAGTTGTTTCGCCATAATATGTTCTGTTTCACGCAGGGAACAGCTGAAGGCAAAGGAACCAAACTTAAAACAAGATATCAATAAATTTAGAGACCACTAAATAGATTAATGTGCAGGAACAGAAAAGTTACCAGCCTGAAACTGCCTTGATCCTATAGGCAATGTAATCGAAACATTGGACACTGGGCAATTTGGAAGAAGAATATATGATTCTTGAGGGGATAGAACAGCTGGTTCAAGGATGTTGCTTATTCCAGGCCATGTGGATGTGCCCTATGTTTGCAGATATGAAGTAACACACAAATTACCCATCAAGCAATGATCAATCATATATAAACATAAATTGGGGGGAAGTTGGCTTGCTACATCATAATGAACTAATACACTTGCTGGGTGCAAAACAGTATTTGTAAGAAATCATGATGCTAAACATTTAAAACTTGCAAAAGTTATAATTAGGTGCAGCATGTCTGACCGTTATTTCTTACCACAGGTATACTGGACAGTATGTCTAAGACATCAGTCGAGTTGGAAAGAACAGACGCATCCGAAGTTTGAATCAACAAGGATGCTATGCCTGGTAAACAAAGGAAGAAAGCGCGAATTAACAATTGTAAAGTGTTAAATAAAGAAGGATTATGAACAAATAACAAGCAATGTCAATGGTTTCGGGTTGATAGTATCGATCAAAGTGTTATCCTTTTTTGGCCCTTCTTATTGTCAGTAAATCATGGGATGGTGTATGCTCGATCTTTTAGTCAATAAGTGGCCTCTTCTATAGTAGTGAACTAGAGATGGATATATATTTCTCTAACTTCAAGTTTTAGAAAGAGAGACCTTCAGCAAAAGATCGATTTCTTCCTGTATAAAGGAATGTAACAGGGCAGGTTCCATCAGCTCTGCAACTAGAAGGAGGAAGACCATTTTGACCTGAATTTGACTGCTGTACAGATCTATATGAAGGTGCAGGAAGCTGCAAGAATGCTGGCCACACTGGTGGTTGGTCGATCGCGCAGAATGGTGCCTGACTCTCTGTGGAGTATTCCACACCACATTTCTTCTCGCGGTCCTGCCTGCCATCTGTAAAGGGTACACTTTCGCAGCCACAATTGAAATCCGAACCTTGGAAAACAACATTTATGGCCAACTGAAGCCCCAGCAGGAGGAGGCAGATGGCAATAGGGAAGGAGATGATGCAACAGTTTGTCTTCACATTCCGCTTCTGCATGATTTGTATGCACAATGGCATGGCAGTAACGACCAAATGTCAGAATTCTTAATTTCTCCTTAGTATGAGTAAACTCATTGAAATAAACAGCAGCATATGTACATGTGTGCATGTGCACGTCCATGTATAAACCGCAAGCATATTTAAAGTGCTAAAAAGGATGAGATTTGCAAACTGCTTCCTACGTATTGCATCACAAGCAGATCAATCCTGAAAAATGTTAAGATTTGGAAACTTCTTTTTATATATTACTGCATCACAAGACGATCAGTGCTGAGAAAGGTTAAGATTCTTATCAGTTGCTCTATACCTTGTAGGGGAATGTAACTCATTATAGTCCTACTATATCAGGCTTGACGTCCTCTAGTGCAGCAGCTTTGTAAAGCCCGAGAGAAACACATGGATTGGGATCTTACTAGGAAATATTTACGAGTAAGTGCATGTCCTTATCAGGTTTTAGTACAGCTCAGAACTCGATTACACCTTGCTAGTGCTTCATTACACACTGGCTATTTATTCAACTAGTTCGTTCTTGTCACACACACACACACACAAAAAAAAGCACAGGCAAGCATCAGAACTGCACGTCAAAACACATGAAAAACAGGTCCATTGTCAAATTTGAATCTTTACGCAAGCTGCACAGCAAGTGCTATGGAAACATATATTTTTGTATGATCGGAAGCCAAGGTAATCATACATTGTATTCCATCATCGCCGTACCCAGGCTCGGCAGCATTATCACTTGATAACAATGTTTCCAGAGACAGAGACGACACCATCGGATGTCGTTACTTACAAAGACGTAGGGGCAAAGCTGCTGAACGGATCATCAAAATGAAAGGCGGGGGGCATGACTGACCTGAAACGTGATGTTCTTGCGGAACAAGGCATTGGCCTGGGTTGCGAACGAAGTAGCGGTTGGGATCGCAGATGGACCTGGACCGTCCGCAGCGGATGTTGCGGTTGCGGGGGGGGCAGGTGCCGGAGGCGTAGGGTTAGGGTCCGGAGAGATCTGACCCATGCTGTTCGGCGTGGATCAGAGGGAAGGAATCCAAGGTCTGCGAGAGAGGATCGGAGGGGGGGAGATCGCGAGAAGGAGGAGGCGACCTTTGCTTCCTGTTTTATACATGGCGACCTGCGCACGCACACGGGAGTCGCCATCGCTGTCTCTCTCTCTCTCTCTCTCTCTCTCTCTCTCTCTCTCTCTCTCTCTTTCTTCTCTCTGTGTGTTCTGTTAAGCATTCCGAACCTGCGCGGGGTCAGGCTCGGAACCCGAACCTCAGGCTCGGAACCCGAACCAAACTTTGCCAATCAATCAATCTGTGATTCCATACTTAGAAATTAGAATAGACTTTTGGGCCCAGGTTCTCTCAAACTTTACCTGTGAAGTGCCCTCCACGTTCCCGAACGTGTCGACACAGACTGGCTCCAGTCCGAGTTTTAAACGCATCGGATCCGCATCGAATCGTTTCCATTCTCGCGCCCAAGAGATGTGCGCGAGTCGCTTCCCGTATTGCACCCCTCTTCTGTGCAGCTACCAGAGCTCGCCCGAGCTGCTAGATCTCGATGCCCCCCCCCGATGTTGTCGAACACCTCGTGAAGTGCTCGTGTTGTTGCTTGGGGTGTTCGAGCTCGCACAACATTTCGACGGGGGCCACCGAACGTTTCGAGAGATTCCGCTCGGTTCCAAAGGAGAGATGATCGAATCATGATATGGTAATAGGGAATTTAATATGCGTTGCGTGCATGCCAAGCTATGGAAGCGAGTTTTAAGCAAGTTTCGGATGTCGACATTAGGATATGCTCAGCTCTGTACGGATTCCCCCCCCCCCGTTCTTCTGTGTTGGGGGGGGACACCAAGGAGTTTGACTTTCCGAGTGGCTAGGCAAGTCGAGATTGCTCGAGAAACATACGATGGCCGTTTCACATGGAACAGTTTGACGATCGAAGGAAAGGGACGGGCAAGAGAGAACCCCTCGGAGCCCCCCCCCCCCCCCCCGGACGAGGCAGCGAGAAACTATGTACACAAAAGGGAAAAAGCACGACAAGGACAGAATGAAAGCAGACTTGCAGATTACGCACGAAGCATCATCGGCTAAGACTTTGTAGATCATGCACGAAGCATCATCAGCTAAGACTTTGCAGGTTATGCACGAAGCATCATCAGCTAAGACGAGAGAGCATACGGCAAGTCGATGATCTACAGAAGGCCAAAAGGTCTACACGACGCGGTTGATCCTTCTCGGAAAACGAAGACAGGCAGAGGGAGAGAGAGAGACAGAGAGTGTGTGGCGGAGAGCGCAGGAACGTGGCCTTTGCATGTGCCTTCAATGGAACGCAACAGAAATCAAAAGTCAACGGGCGTTGCCGAGCCTAGGTAGCTTCGGGTGCCATTCAGGCTCGGCAACGGGCTCCTTTTGACTTTCTTACAGCGTCCCCCGAGCCTAAGGTAGCTGCGGTGCCCGCTCTGGCTCGGGAACGATCGATCGATCTGCGCCATCTCCTCCTCCATTTCCCTTGCTATATACACCATGCCCCAGATCCGCTGCAGAAACCCTGCTTCAGCGATCGCCTCCCAGAAACCCTAGAAATCACACAGCACAAACCCGATCGCCTCTCAGAAACCCTAGAAATCACGCAGGCGGGAGACCCTTTCTCCTCGGCATCATGCTGCCCTCCCCGGAGGTCGCCATGATTTCTGATCCCCAGCGATCCTTCAGTGATGATCCCGGCGCTCCCGAGCATCCTCCTCCGCCCCCTCGCCTCGCTGGCTTCCCCCTCTTCTTCCAGCAGCTCTCCGCTCTGCTTCGGAAGAACTTCACCCTCGCTCTCCGCAACCGCACCGCCACGTTCCTGCAGCTCCTCTCCTCCGTCTTCTTCATCTTCCTCATCTTCTCCGTCGACCAAGCCGTGAATTCCCGGCGAAAGGTTACCTCGGCCTTCAGGAACGTCCCGAACCCGCAGGCCCAGCCTGTGACTGCCATCCCTGCCTGCGAGACAGGTTATTACATCAAGCCGCCATGCTTCGATTTCATATGGAGTGGTAATGCTTCCAGCGTCAGCCAGGGCATCATCCAAAACATAATGAAGAACAATCCGGGCCGCCCTATAACATCAGATAGGGTATGTACACAATACACTTGTAATCCGATTCTCATTTTGGTCATCAGCTCATCTCTTTCTCTTCATGATTGATCGTCATATTGCTGCATCGGACATATTGTTTTGAGATGATTTGACGATGCAGCAATATGATGATGCAATATTGCGAGATGATATGACATGTCCTTTCCATCAGCATGTAGTTGCCGATTTTCACACAATTCATACCATGACCAGATTTTGTCTAATCTTAGTATAATTGTAGCAGCTACTGAAGAAGTAAACTTCTGTAGCATAACTGCTAGTAGGTAGCATTATGGAGTACTGATCCTCAGAGGTGATCATGGCGCAATGTCAGCTCTATTCTTGATTAGCTTGTGTGCCCTTCTAATTATACCTTGGCTGATTAAATTCTAATTCTAATCGACTTTTCCACAAGAAATTCTGTATGTTAATTCGATGGCCGCATGATCAGGAAGGATGGACCTCGTATTTTTCTCGATGTTGAGATAATGATCTGGTGATTATACACCTCAAGCTGCATCCCAATCTGGTCCTTGCATGACACTGACTTAAAATTCGACAGAATCTAGTTCTAATGCCATCACTAGTCATAAACTTTGATCAAAATATAGCTTAGATTATGCCTTTATAATGGCGCTGCCACATTTTGCAGTTAACTGGGAATCACGTTCGAATAAACAAAATTCTGTATGAACTAGCGCTGCTTAGCCGAATCTGAGCCGATTTTACAAAATGTGCCTGCCTCCTCAGGTTAAGAGCTTTACAAATCTCGTTGCTGCCAATAATTGGCTCCAAGCAAATCCGATGAAGACGACCGGAGGTTTGCATTTTCAAGAAAAAAGCTCGAGTGTCATAGCATATGGGATCCAAACAAATTCTACTCCGAAATTCGAGCGGGGGTATTATGAAGATCCCACCTTCACTTTCCAGATCCCTCTCCAGCTGGCTGTAGAAAGAGAGATCACAAGGTTTTTAACTAAAGGTATATTGTATGCAGCGTCACCTTAATATAATATATGTCTTCTTCATTGAAAAGAATACGAACAAAAGCTAAGCCCGTTAATCCTTCTCAACGCTCCATGTCGATTGGAATAAAATATCATGCTGAAGCTACAGCAGCTACAGCAATACGTAATTTCTTTTAGCAAATATCTTAAAAGAATGAGCTGGTCCCCTCTGTATCACATTGGACTTTATTGGTACCACCTCTTTATCAATCATAACTAGATCTTATTGTGGTTATCCAATCTATTGTTAAACACTGTATGAAGTATAAATAAACTAAATCTGATGTATTCCAATAACGTTATGGTTTAACAGATCCCAGCATTGAGTGGTCTGTTGCATTCAAGGAGTTTGCCCATCCCAACATAGAAACTTCCTCAATAGTTGGAACTGTGGGCCCAATCTTCCTTCTTGCTGCTACAATGTTTGGACTTGTGATCCAAATAACCAATCTTGTTACCGAAAAAGAATTGAAATTACGTCAGGTTAGAATCGCCATGCACACTTCCATCAGAGTGTTAAATGTAAAAGAGCTTGCGAGTTGAATATCTGGTTCATCTGTTTTTGATCTTCCAGGCCATGGCGCTTATGGGTCTTATGGACTCAGCTTTTTGGTTATCCTGGCTTCTGTGGGAGCTTTTGCTGGTATTCATTTCATCGATGCTCATTGTGTTGTTCGGCATGATGTTCCAGCTTTACTTGTTCCTTAACAATAGCTTCGGCATCCTCTTCTTCTTGTTTTTCCTTTTCCAATTCAATATGGTAGATCACTCCTTCCTTCCAAAACGTTTCTAGTTTAAATTCAGGGGATAATCATAGTTTGCAGGTCTCATATGGTGTTTGTTTTTTCGTCGATTGTTTTGATGGCTCGTTTGCTTAAAATTGTCCGAAGACTGGATTCGCTTTCATGTTGTCGACCTTCATCAGCAGTTCTGCATCAGCTAGAACAGTTGGTTTTGGTATCTTCATAATCGGGTTCCTGACATTGGTAGAATTATTCTCCTTTAATAAAGGTGTAATATGAAATGGTATTGGGTATTATAATGTCACTTCTTAATAAAATTCTTTTGGATGCAGCTGGTCACGAATGCCGGTGGATTCCCTTATAGTTCAACATTTGACAGCTATCTCCGAGTGATTTGGTCATTTTTCCCACCAAATCTCCTTGCAGTCGGTATGAAATATCTTGGAAATGCAACCGCGACCAAAGAATCCAAAGGAATCCAATGGAACGATCGAGCCAAATGCTCAAGTGCAGACCTTGATTGTGTCATAACAATGGTACCCAAGAATCATTACCTCTTTTGTCTCAGATATGTTATTTATTTCATCCATTCAATTAGTATGAGATGAGATTCAATGCATGCATATTATCGTGCTCTTCCAGGATGAAATATATAGATGGCTTACAGCAACATTCTTTCTCTGGTTTCTCCTAGCTCTATATTTTGATAACGTTCTCAAAGATGTCAATGGTGTAAGAAAGCCATTGTATTACTTCTTAGTCCCATCTTATTGGACAGGGAGCGCATCAAGTAGAGCAGGTTAAAAACCTTGCGCTTCATTTGCACTTAATTTTTCTTATTCCAAAGTACACCCATCTTATTTTGGACATGTACCAGCTCGAGAACAAAACGTATTACCGTCGGAAGGAACACCAGCAGATGAGGATGTTTTAGAAGAAGAGAGATTCGTCAAAGAAAATACACGCATCAATGACCCAAATAATGCAGTAAAGGTGTGTGGCCTTGTCAAGACATTCCCAGGAACCCGAGGATGCTGCAAATGCAAGACAACACCAGCATATCATGCTATTAAGGTTTTCTAGACCTCTGTCCAATATCATTTTACAGTTTTTTGATCCATCTGCAATCATTTCCCGAATGCATAAAAATTCCAAAATTGCACAAAGATTTCCTTGCATGTAATTCCGATAACTTAAAACCTTATGTGTAATCCGATAGCTAATAACTCCTACAAGCCCCAAACCAGTATAGACTCGTACATCAATCGATAGCATTGGCAGAGATAAGCTGAGTGTTATGAAAGATAGGGCAGAACAAGTTATGTTGAAGGTTTTTTTACGATTTCATTTGGCGATATAACATGCTGTTTTGACACTGGATTATCTCAACCTGCAAACTTTCAAACTCGTTAGAAACAGAACAATGATCCTACCTTTTCTTCAAATGTTCATGAGGTGTTCTTTAGTTTGCTGATTAGTTTTTTCTAGTTGTTATTTTGTAACCTCGACTGAAACCTTACAATATCTAATGCAAATTTGTTTCAGAACCTATGGGTTCATATGGAGAAAGATAAACTGTTTTGCTTGCTGGGACCAAATGGTGCAGGAAAAACTACAACCATTAATTGTCTCACTGGGGTTATTCCCGTTACAAAGGGTGATGGTATGTATCTGCTGGCATTAAAGTCTATGGTTTGAGTGTTTACTCAGTCAATCTACGGACTTGCAGCTTTTGTTTATGGAAACTCGATCAGAAGCCCACAAGGCATGTCCAGTATCCGAAGTATCATGGGAGTTTGCCCCCAGGTATAAAATGCATACATTTTCTACTGTGCATGTTCTACTAGTGTCCAATTGGCCAAGAACTATTCTAGAAAACGAAGAAAATTGAATACGAATTTTAGTACTTAAATCAATAAAGCTCTTGATATTTTATTACCAGTTCGATGTCTTGTGGAGCTCATTGACTGGATTGGAGCATCTGTTCCTTTTTGCCAGAATAAAGGGCTTACCATCATCTTTGCAGAAAGAGGTAGAAATCTTATTATTTTGGAAGTATAGCTTGGTGGTATCTCATCATATGCCATGTATGAATATCTTAATCTCTCAACATAGATTGCTATCGATCTTCTCTCGCAAGTCAAACTAGAAAAGGATAAGGATTTACGAGTAGCGAGCTACAGCGGAGGAATGAAACGACGATTGAGTGTTGCTATTGCTTTGATCGGGGACCCAAAAATCGTATACCTTGATGAGCCGGTAAGCAGACATGTTGTGCACAAATATATAAAGTTGGTTCGTCTAATTATATCCAACCTAGATATAGCCGACTGCGTTGCCTCCATTGCTGATTCTGGATATAGAATCGGATCAAACACTAAGAGTACCTAGAAGACAAGACAATAATCAGATTGAGCCTAAAAAGCCGTTACCTTTTAATATGCCAGACAACTGGAATGGACCCCATCAGCAGGAGGCTTGTATGGGACATCATCGAAGGGGCAAAGAAAGGACGAGCCATCATATTGACAACTCACTCGATGGAAGAAGCTGATGTCTTAAGCGACCGCATAACAATCATGGCCAAGGGCCGACTCCGTTGTATCGGCACATCCCTCTATCTGAAGTCCAAGTTCGGGGCAGGATACATCGTGAGCGTGGGCTTGCTGAAGCAAGACACAGAGTCATCATCACCGGTGAACAGCCGAGCAAAACTTGTGAACGAACTCTTCCTCAAGGTGAATCCTGCAGTATTCGTGCAATCAAAAACCAGGAGGGTGAATCCGGAGAAATGTACGGACTTTTTAACCTAAATCACACCATACCATGTCTTTCTTTTGCAGAGGCTCGGGGTGACTCCTAACGAAGACAATGCATCTTTTACAACTTATGTTGTGCCTCGCGAGAGAGAAAACAAGCTAACGGTATCGTTTATCCATCTCGACCATCATCGTCTGTGTTTTCTTGCATTTCTGATGCCTTCGGAAAAATCTGATGGCGGCGTTGCTCCATCCCACTCACCGAATTGAGAAAAGAAAAGAGAAAAAAACAGGGGAGGGAGAAGATGTCGCATCTTAACTTCTTCTTCTTCTTCGTTGCGTGAAAAGCTGACCTGGGAATCGTTTGCAGAGCTTCTTCGAGGAGCTGCAAGGCAGGAAGGAGGAGCTGGGCATTGCAGATGTTCAGATAAGCTTGACGACGCTGGACGAAGTGTTCCTGAACATCGCGAAGCAAGCAGAGCTGGAGAGCGCAGCTGATGAGGGCCGATTCGAGACTGTGCTTCTGACGAACGGCATCTCCATACAGGCAACTACTCTCTCCTTTCTCTGTGTTTTGCCTTCGGTGCAGCAGCCAGGGGCAGTTTCGTAATTACATAAATGTCCACAACTGGCTAGGGGCATTTCCGTAAATACAATTTCTAGCCATTTCAGTAGAAAGCCAGATGCATTCCTTCAAGAATAGACTTTGATGCATTTTTTGGCCTTCCTCATTGCTGTTCCAATCATCAAGAGATAGAATACAGAACAAATTGGAAAGATTACATCAAGCAGTTTGACGAAGACATTATCATAAACTTAGTTCGTTTACAGAATGATAAACAGAGACATGATTGATCTGTATGGAGGAGAGATTCTTAAAAAAAAGGGGCTCTTTGATGTGACAGGTCCCGATCGGAGCTAGCTCGGCGCTGATCCCCGAGACCGAAACCGCGGAGAATCCTCAAGGCTTGTTCGTGACGCTGGAGTGGAGGCAGGATGAGAGCGGAAGGCTCTGCCTCGCACGCCAATCAGACCTCATGCCCGCTGCACCGGGACAACGCATCGACGTAATCGCGACCATTGTTACCAAGAGGAGGAGTCGCTTGCTGCCGTGCTTTTAACTGGAGATCCTCCAACTAGAATTCACAATCTGCTTCGTTCTCGTGAATGTACACAGTCTGCGTGTAAAAACTTCCCCGCCCTCTATTTTTTTTTTTTGAGTCCGTTACAAGCTCGGAATAAAAAGCCCGGCGAATTCGCCGCTGGTTGTGTTATTGGCACCTTTCAAACTTTACCTAAACTTAAAAATCGCCCCCGTGTGGTATTCCATTCTTCCTCCACCTTTTTATGGTTGGAACATGCCTGAAAATGACACAATAACTCATCAAAGGTTTTGAATTGAATTTATTGGCTCTCAAGCTTATAGAAATCTTAAAAGGTACCCAAGTGATCATAAGATTTCCCCATCCACCCAAACTCGGTAAGGAGAAGTAATGACGAAGTCGTGACATCATTGTTAAAATCATCTCGAGTATATTGCAAAAGAATCCCCATTTCTTCGACCAGGTTTCTACCCGAGTCCTCTATATGTTGATCCATGCGCAATTAGCATATGGGCTTGTTATTGCAATCAAATCGAGTCCTCCATAAGTTGAACTAGGTGCAATTAGTAGATGGGCTTGTTACTGCAATCGAATCGTGGGACATAAGATAACTATGGTGTCTAGTGTGACATGCTAGATTCTATACCTGCATGCATAGATATACATACCGGATACACATACGTACATACATAGGAGGGGTTTACATACAACCGCACGCACAAACACACATACATACATGCATGCATGCATGCAAACATGCACACATGCATACATCTTACAAAACATACATACACACATACAAACGTGCATACACTACACTACGTACGTACATACATGCATACGTAAACGCAGATACATACATACACAAACATGCATGCACATACATACATACATACATATGCACACATACATACACACATACAGACACACACACACACACACGCATGCATGCATACATACACGCATGCATACATGCATACACATACATGCGCGCACACATACATACATGCATACATGCATACATTCCATCGAACCTGATCGAGGTGAGAGATGAGCAGCGAGCTTCGTGATCTGAGCACGATGGGTGATGATGGGCAGCAGCAGCCACAGCGCGTGTTCGAAGAAGGTCCCCGATCCGTGCGAATGTTCAGAGTCGATCCGCTTCCCGCGTCCTCCTGCAGCGGCAGAAACAAGGAAGACCACGACCACGATCCGATGAAGAAGGGGACGACGTCGATCATGAAGGACGGGAAGTCGATCTCCCCCATCAAAACGCTGCTCATTGCTGCCCCTGAGGATGCTGGCCACTATCCTGTTCTCTTGCTCTATCATGGCTTTCTTCTTCGCAATCACCACTACTCACAGCTTCTTCAGCATGTGGCCTCCCATGGCTTCATCCTCCTCGCCCCCCAGGTATCGATTACTCATGTACATACATAAATCGAGAGAGAGAAAGAGAGGATTGGAGCTACGGTGATCTTTTCATGTGCCACAATGATGAACGCACGCATTGTGATGATGAATACAGCCGGTGTGCATGGTTGTCTTGGCAGCAATGGAATCGCCTGCTGATACTGCAGCCTTTTCCTTTTATCATGGTTGTACTTTTTTTTTCTATGGCAGTACCCAAAATCCCGTGTCATTCTATGGTAATGGAATGAGATTCGGTGTCATGTTTGTTGTCGCTTTCCCACATGGTCTGCTTTGTAATTGTGGGAGATGGATGATGACATATCGAATGATAGTGGAATCATGGTTAAGTCCATATCTCTTCTTTAGTATTTTGGGCTCATGTTAAAAATCCATATGCTTGGGCCGAAAATCACATCACTGAGAGATATCCTGTTGTCGAGGTACTTGTTTTTTTTTTATGGCACTACCCAAAATCCTGTGTCATTCTATGGTAATGGAATGAGATTCGGTGTCGTGTTTGTTGTTGCTTTCCCACATGGTCTGTTTTTGTAATTGTGGGAGGTGGATGATGGCATATCGAATGATAGTGGAATAATGGTTGAGTCCATATCTCTTCTTTAGCATTTTGGGCTCATGTTAAAAATCCATATGTTTGTTTGGGCCGAAAATCACATCCTTGAGAGATATCCTTTCGTCGAGGTGCTTCAGGAGGGCTCCATTCCCTTCCACAGCTTAGGGTAACCTGAAGTATTACAAACATGAGTTTCACGGGATTCAAATTCTCATGCCCATACCTAGCATGTTATTTTTAGCACTACCCCACCCTCTACGTAATTGAAACTGCTTTCTCGTTCAAATTCAGCGGCCTATCTATTGTCATGTGTGGGCTTGCATAGAAAGATCAAGTCATTCCGTTCTAGCCTAAACTCTCTGTTATCCTAAGTATGTTTCTCTTGTTTCTTGCATCAGATGTACACAGTGGCAGGTCCCGATGCGACACAAGAAATAGAAGATGCAGCTGCTATCATCAACTGGTTGCCCGAAGGCCTGACACAAGTCCTGGAGTCCAAACAACTGACAGGGGTCCGACCTATGCTCGATAAGCTTGCCTTGATCGGACACAGCAGAGGAGCAAAGGTAGCATTTGGTCTAGCGTTGGGTCTATCGAAGATTCCTCTTGGTCTCAGGATCGGTGCGATTGTCGGCCTGGATCCTGTCGATGGCAGGGATGTTGGTGACCAAACTACGCCGCCCATTCTCATGTTCTCAAACCACTCGTTTAATCTCGATGTCCCCATCTTGATCGTCGGAGCAGGTCTTGGAGCTTTGAGAAGGAATGCGCTTTTCCCTCCTTGCGCTCCCGAAGGAGTGAACCATCGGGCCTTCTTCTTAGAGAGCTCGGAACCAGCATTCTATTTTGTCGCATCGGAGCATGGCCACATGGACTTTCTCGACGATCATACTGATGGGCTTCTTGGAAAGCTCTCGTACTGCATCTGTAGAAATGGGCCATCGAGACGCCTGATGCGCAGCTTCTCCGGTGGAATTCTTGTCGCATTGTGCAGGGCAACATTCTTCTCAGACATCCTAGCTTTGGAGAACCTTATTAGAAATCCAGGCCTTGCTCCAGTGAAGCTAGAAGCTCCCCAGTGGTACACCCCGACAGCCTCGACAACATCGGAGTGCCCTGATTTAGAGCTGGTGTTCTCTCGCGTTGGCTCGACCTCGAAGTTAAGAGCCTAAAGCTTTGATCCATTGAGCTCTCAATGAACCCCACCCATTCAAAGTATATTCTTGTCTTTCCTCCCACATGGAAAACTCTCTAAAATTGGAGCAGAAATTGCATTGTCTAGTTGCTGCTGTATCTCTGTGATATATTTCCGCACAAAGGAGATATGCAGCAATGCTCGTCGAAACCTAGAAGTACTATGAGAGTATTGCTGCATATTCTTCTATTCATCATTTCAAAGAGAATCGGAACTCTCGAAACCTAATGTGACAACCATGCAGGTATTGTGTCTCTGCACAATTTTTTGTGTGGGATACGAGGAGATTGGAATGTAAGCTAAGCCTATGATGATTAGTGTTGTACCGATTGGAGTTTGTGAGTCTGATTAAAACAAAACAGTTAAATCATCCAAGGAACTGGCCAAATCCAGGAAAGCGTCGATAGATTTGAAAAAGGAAAAGGTGTATTTGCACCAAGTAAGTTTCAGCAAAACGAGGGTCTATTGGACGCATGTTCCATAAGATACCCCACCAATCACAAGCTTCGATTTTTCATTAACTTCTTCTCGCCCTCAGGTCATAATCGTTGCATGTGATCGGGCACACCGTTCCCTTGTTTGTCTGCTTCTCCCTCTTAGCGTGCCACAACAACTCTCTGCTGCTGTCAAGAAGACCTTTAAAGTTCAACTCGTCGGTGATTCCTTAACCTAAATGAAGGAACAAGTTTGCGACATAAACTACTGTGACGACTTATCGTCTTACCCTTTTTTTATTCTATTGGTTAAAACATTGTTTCAAGTTTGGGCTTTTTGAGAGTTGGTGGCTTGGCTCTGTCGACCCCTCAACTTCGCATTGATCGATCGACCCGATGGCTCATTCGAAATTGGCACAGTTAGCAGTTCCCTGTCTGATCTACGCCTCCTCACTTCATCAAGCACTATAAAGCAGTGCATCCAATAAAGGAGCACGCATGCCGTAGGAGGGAAATAAGACGTCGACTACGATGCTTCTGCACAGCAAAAGCGGCCAGACAATCATCTCGAAGCTATTCGTTTCTCAGATCATACATCGCTTGCTGCACAGAAGAATAAAGAAGGATACATCAACAGGCATGCACAGTGTGTCTAGCATTGGAACCAGAGAACAACGCTGAAGAGATACGCGAATGCAACAATTGGATACAGACCCGTGTCCCACAGGCGCTCGAAGAACGACCGTGCTACTGTACACATCTCGCCTTTTATGGGTATCTAATCGAAGAGTGGGCCATCTCTTCTCTTGCATTCACAGACAAACACACACACACATACACACATGTCTGATCTGATCTAGAGAGCTATTCAACATTTTTAACAGATGGTTCCAATTGCAACACACCACCAGACACAAGCACATATCTTAAGAAGAAGAAGAAGAAGAAAGAAGAAGGAAGAAGGAAGAAGAAGAAGAAGAAGAAGAAGAAGAAGAAGAGGTTTTGCTTGTGCCAATTTCAAAAACATTCCTGCTGCTGCTTCTCCAAAAGCTTTTGCATCTGCATTTTCTTCTGCATCTGCTTCTGCTTCTGCTTCTGCTTCTGCATCATCGCCAACGGAGGAGTGCCCGACAGATGTTGCGCAACAGGTTGGTCCTCTCTCTGTCTCTCTCTCTCTCTCTCTCTCTCTCTCTCCCTCTCTCTCTCTCTCTCTCTCTCCCTGCCCCATTCCCTCACTCCATTTCCCGTCCCGTTCATCCGTTTTGCTGTTTGATCTGTTGTTGCTGTTTTGATCTGTTGTTGCTGTTTTGATCTGTTGTTGCTGTTTTGATCTGTTGTTGTTGTTGTTTGATCTGTTGTTTGCTGTTTTGATCTGTTGGTGTAGCCCCTCCATGGAAGCTTCCTCTCCCCTCCTCCCTCGCCTCTCCCGCTTCCTCCCTCGCCCTCCTCCTCCCTCCCTTTCCCTGCTCCGCCCCTTCCACCTCCGACATTGCCTCAAGGTCGCTGCCACCATCGCCCCCCTCGACTGCGACCCCTCTACCTTCCCTCCCTTCCTCCCTCCCGAAGTCAAGCAACTCCGTGATCCTTTCGCTCGAGCTCTGGCCTCCAGAATTCAACGCCTCCCTGTGCAGGCAGGTTTATCAATTCCCTTCTCTCTCTTTCTTTCTCTTTCTTTCTCTCTCTCTCTCTCTCTCTCCCTCTCGCCAAATTCGGATGTAAACGACTTCGACGGAATCGGGATCTTGTCTCTACTTTATCAGAAGCGATCTGCGTGCATGCGTGCGTGTGTGCGCTGATGGATTTCTCGCCGATTCGTGTCCTTTCTACCTGTCTTGCTCATGCATCTAAGGTCGCATGCATAGCGGCGAAAAGATGTGGGGGAAAGGGAGAAAAAAAAACTCTTCCTTGATCCATGAAATCGAAGCGAGCTCTCTTCTTTTTGCTGAAACAGGCAACTGCTTGAAACCCGTCTGATCCAGTTCCTTGGCGGAACAGCTTCTCTATATGCTGCTGCATAAACTCGCCTACCGTCCCTTCTCAATCTTCTTTGTTCAGGATTTCTGTGTTCAGTGTTGTGGGGGGGGGGGG
>JBBBWG010031397.1:0-14859 GCA_037176905.1 Azolla pinnata | reverse complement strand
AGGATAGGTCCCCCCCCCCCCCCCCCCAGAGTTCATGGCGGCAGGGCCTCCTGTTAGAAGAATGGCAATCTGCATGTGATCTTGAATGCCTGATCCAAGCCATTCGGGTTCTTCCCCATCGGCATTTTCGTGCTTCCCGAAGGATGGTTATCCTCCCTCAGTTTTCTGTCCTCTATCTGCCCTATCTGCATTTTCGTGCTTCCAAGGCTAGCTATCCTCCCTTCGTTTTCAACCCTCTCTGCCTGCCTTTTCATGCTTTCAAGGCTGGCTGTCCTCGCTCATGCATGTCAATCTAAGGCTTTTTTTTTGTTTTGGGAAAGCCAACATCAGATTTCTTGAGTGTAGAAGAAAGAAGGAAACGATTAAAGCGCTTGGAGGACCAAAATCGAACTGTAAAATTGAAGATTTTTCTCCTCACCTGACTATCGATTCTCAATTTTCTTCCTCTCGTATTTCTCGTCACGCTTTTTATGCATTGACCTCCAAATTGCGTAGCCTCCTGTTCATAAGCCATCGGGCTATCTGCCCTCTCTTCTCTATCTGCATGTTCTTGCTACGAGGATGGCTATCTTCTGTCATGCATGCCACTCTGAGGCTTTTGTTTTTAGAGAATGTCGAGCATCAGGTTTCCTGCATGTAGACACCAATGTACATCATTGACCAAACTCGGTCAAAGAAAGAGAAAACTTATAGCCTCTTGCTTGTAAAGCAGAGATGCACTGTACATGCGATGAGTGCTTGAATAGAATAATTAGAATAGGGTTTCTCTCTTATCATCCATAAGGAAATCCTATTTTCATCAATGGCTTTGGATAGACATCATCTCCTCGGTGCTGGAGAGTTGTGTATGACACTTGAGTTGTCATGTCCATTCAACAAGTCATCTTACTTCTCACAAATCTCATTGTGTGCGATGGAAGTGTTGTTCATTGTCCATCAGGCAGATGTTCATACTTGGGGAAACCTAGTTAGAGAGACGTATTCTATGATATGGATTCCGTTGTATGCTTTGCATGTGAGAAGTATGGGATGCATATCATCCATCAGGTTGTTGTAGCATTCATGGAGAAATGTATAATTCTTATAAATCTCATTGTTTGGCGAGCATCATCCATCAGGTTTTCATAGGATACCTTGGATATCTTCATACTTGAAGGAACCTATTTGGAAAAACGTATACTTCTCTTTGAATCCCATTGTATGCTGAACGTACTACAAGTATGCAATGGTTGCTCTCTATCAGGTTATCAGAGCATACCTTTGATAGCTCCGTTTTCGAGGAAACTCAGTCAGCGAAATGTATACTCCCATATGTGCTGCTGAAGAAATCTAAAGAGGATCACTCTTCTAGATTCTGCTTCCTTTGAAATTTTGGTTTCAAGGGCCCAGATCATGAAGCTATTGTCAGATACTATAGTCTGTCCAGATCATGTCTCAGCAGAAATCCAGTGCGGATCACTCTCCATATTCTGCTTCTGCTTTAAAATTTGGTTTCAGGGTTCCAGATCTTAAAGAAATCGCCAGATCCTGGAACTCATTTTCATGTGAACTTCTTGTCTGTGGTTGATAATCACGTTTGAACTTCTTTTTGTTACCAGTCTTTTGGAGCTGCATGCTACATTCTCCTGTATGCAGAATGCATGGCACGCAGGACCATGTAAAGAAGTAAAAGAAACATATTTTGTTAACAGTTCCTCCGAACTAAAAATGTGCTTGCTGTTGGGTCAAATCCATCGAGTCCCACATATAGTTACATGCACGTGTGTATGCGTACGTTCGGCGTAAAGGCCCTTAGTTCACATTGATCACTTAGTTATTCCTACAAATGATTGCCCTCTGTTCTCTGAGGTCTAATACTTAAAATCAACGATCTTTCACGACCAACAAAAAGTGTTGACACTTACGAGACGTGTCTCCATCTCTTGGCTTCTCTCTCACCTGTATCCAGTACATACTCTTGTGCATGGAATGAATGAATATGGTTTGAGAGCTGTTTCATCCTCTCTTCCAAAACCTTCTCCATGCTTGCAGTATGTGGTTCATTTGGCTCGAATATACTCGTCAGGACCTGGGCCAATTCCTTTAGTTTCATCTCTAAATTTGAATTTGAACTTTAAAAAAGTTGTTTTGTAGGCTTTCTGCGGGCAGGATTTGAAACCCATGTTCTGTGATCTGGAGATTGAGCATCGTCTTATTTGCCTCTAGAATTGTTGGCGTCATATAACTTCAGACTGAAAACATAATAGGGGAACCTGTCGTAAAGCTTTTTGTGTATGGGCATCATCAATCTAATAGCTTAAGTCTGTAGGTGAGAGTAGAGTATTTACAAGTACAAGCTTATCCAAATAGTTGGCCGTATTCATTCTACACATGATTATTCTGGAAAGCGGTTTAGGGTTTGTGTATGGCAAAACAGATATCTTTCGCATTTTTTGATTACAGACAACTATTGCAAAGAACCCTGTGCCCACCAGTTGCATAATGCCCAACGTATACAGTGATGGGTTTTCACCAGTCCTATTGCTCCATGGGTTCGACAGGTAAGCTCTTGGTATCAATTAATCTGAATGGTCTTGCATTTATTCCTTTTCAGCACAAAAGAGATTGTATGTGTTTTGCAGCTCTTGTTTGGAATGGAGGCACACATATCCCAAACTCGAGAAAGAGGGGATTGAGTGCTGGGCTATGGATATTCTTGGTTGGGGCTTCTCCTGTACAGGTTTGTCTGTTTTTCTATATAGTTGCATTGGTGATAAACATTGGAAATTTCTCTTTGTAACTCTTTTATCTCGTCTAGAAGATAGTAACAGTAAACTATATGCGAAACTGTGCAGCTAATGCGAATTCTTTTGATGTTACGGCAAAACGAGAACATATATTTCAGGTATCTTATATGGAGTGAAGACGATCTTAAGTCAGATCTATGTTTCTAGATATAAAGTTAGCTTCCAACTTGATGTTTGGTGTACATTGAGTTGATGGACTGATTACCTACTGATAATGGTTTTGTTGATAGTTTTGGAGAACATACATTAAAAAACCCATGGTTCTAGTAGGTGCCAGCCTTGGAGGTGCAGCTGCAATAGACTTTACGCTGTCTCATCCTGAAGCTGTGAGTTCCCATCTGTCTTCATGTCAGGTTCTCTCCTGGGTGGTGACACTATACACTTTCAAAAGCAGATGGTTAAATCTTATTCAAGTGGCTCACAGGTCGCGAAGCTGGTATTAGTTAATGCACAAGGTTATGCAGAAGGCACAGGGAAAATGGCGACATTTCCAAGATTCCTTGCATATGCTGGGGTAACTCTTCTTATGAGAGCTGTTTTTGTGTGTTGGACATCTAGTTGTTTATTTGGTAGTTGTGATATTATACGCTTCTTCATATGTAGTATACACATTATAGTTCACTCTAGGATCCCAGTCAGTTGTTCCTGCGTTTCGCTTTAATAGATATTTGTGTTTGTATGTTTTTGGTAAAGCTCGCATCTTCTATTAATAGACGATAAAATAATTTTAGTGTGGGCTAGTTCTGTGGTGGTTGTTAGCATTCATTTTCTTTCATGAGATATTATGCGTGTATCTCTCTTCCCTTTGTCTGTTAGGATTTTGATTCTCTTTTAATTATTGTTTGGGTGCTCATTGCAGGTATCTGTGTTGAAGAATGTCTTGGTGCGCACTTATGCGAACTTTCTTATCTATCACAATGTTTCATTGGATTCGATTATTGATGAAATGAAGGTGAGCTTTGCTGCGTATTTAAAGTAAAAGGCGGACCACCAGTTAATTTAATTTTGCAGGCGTTGCGAACATTACCTGGACGATGGATGGTCATAACTGAGTTATTAGCATGATAAGGCCTCAGCCCATCCAGCCTAGTTTCTAGTCTTTTTGGGAGTTCCGAGCATTATTTCATATTGACATTCAGTTAGTTTGTCGACTTTCTTCTTATTCTAGGGCTTGATTCTAAAACAGCAAATCGATCTCTATTGATTCAAGAGCAGCTTAGATCAGTAACTTATACCCGCTAAAGAGAATGCCTAGAGCTCTTATTGTTTTAATTGATGCATTTACAAGGATTGTTGAGTGACACCAGAATAAATTGTTGCCTTCTCAGGTGGGACGATTACATTGTTTTATGCCAGGGTGGAGCGAAGCTTCAGTTGAATTCATGCTCAGTGGTGGCTATAATGTCGCATCACGTGTTCCTGAGGTAATTGCGAAAAGAATCGCTCCTTGAAAATCAGCTGAATTTCTCAGTACACGTTAACTGAAAAAATTTGTCGGATGTCTGTTGTGGTTTAGATTGAGAAGAAGACCCTTGTAATCTGGGGAAAACAAGACAAAATATTAAGCAAAGACACTCCAGAGGTAAGCGAATCATAAGCAATGGTCTTGGGTTTGTAGTTTCCGAAGATGGCTTATCAACATTTCCTTTCTCTAACAGAGATTTAAGGAAGATTTGGTGAACGGGAAGGTGGTTTACCTTGAAAACTGCGGACACCTACCCCATATCGAGAAACCAGAAGCAGTGGCTGCACTCATCTCGGATTTTTCTAGAATGTAGAGCTGTTTGTCTGCATGCATGTGCAGACTTTCCCTCAGTACATTTTCAGCAGCCAAAGAGAAAAAGCTTCGATGCCATTTTTCTCTAGTAAGTATGTTTGGCTGATCTATATGCGGCCATGCATTGCTCACCCAGCAGAGTAGGCTTCCACTTAGCACCCTTTTCTGCTAATGATATACTATCATTTACATTAATGATTTTATCATCATTAGTGAAGGATCTTGTCGTAAGCAATGTATATATAATGTAGATCACATTGATTGGGCCTTTCCAAAATAAGTTTACTACCAAAGGTAAACGCGTTTGGAGCTCGCTGGAATATGTGTATGGTGACCAGATCATTTTGTTTGCGTAAAGATGATAATCTAGAAATCGTTGTACCCACATCCGAGTTAAAAAGCAATAGAATTTTTTGAACGAGGCTGTTGATCTCAAAATCATGTTCCGCGTTATTGAGCAGCAGCAGTAGAGGAGGGGTATTTGAGATTTCAGCCCAATATGATTCATACAAATGGTTTCAATTTTGAAGTTCATACGAACGGTTTCTAAAGGGACAAACGAAGTTGAAACTTTTGACCGACGCCCACTAAGGTTTCTTTGGTAGAATCTTGGATGTCTTTCGCCGCAGATAATCGGCAAATGAGGTGTTGTTCCACTCAGCAACTATGTGTCTGGAGGTACATATATGAGATTTGCGTTTTATGATTTGGCTGATAAGCTCCGACGAGTTGATTATCCTCGACACGAGGAAAAGCTTCGATGCCTGTCTTTTCTCATGTCGAGGATGTTGGTCGAAGGATTATCACAGAAGGATGATTGAGTCGATTATCACAGAAGGATGATTGAGTCGATTATCACAGACGGATGATTGAGTCGATTATCACAGAAGGATGATTGAGTCGATTATCACAAAAGGATGATTGAGTCGATTATCACAGAATCGATGAGTCGAGATCGGTCGGGCGGAGTTTACGCAGACAGACAAAACAGAGGAGTTGCATTGCAGATGTGTGTGATGTAGGCGGGCGGTTTAGAGAGGCAAACAAATCAATCAATGAAGTGTGTGTCGTGACGTGTGTGCGCGTTGTATGCACTGTGCGCGTGTGTGCGTGTGACCCCGCCCCTCAACTCCACACACTGTCTTCTTCCTTCTTCTTCTTCTTCTTCTTCTTCTTCTTCTTCTTCTTCTTCTTCTTCTTCTTCTTCTTCCTTACTTGGGACCCTGTTCTCCTCTGCTCTGGATCAGCTTTAGCTCGCAGAGAAGAGAACCCGCCATGGCGTTCCTGCCCTTCCTCCTCCTCTTCCTCCTCCTTTCCCCTGCCCTCTGCTTCCTCGCCTCCTCTTCCCGCCCTTCCGCCCTTCCTCCCCATCGCCATTCCGTCCTCAACTCCTCCGCCCTCAGCTCCGATTCCATCCTCGTCGCCCTCCTCGACTCTCCCTACACGGAGCTCGCCGAGATGGCCGAGGAGGCGTCCCTCCTGCACACCCTGGAGCGGGCGGTGGCGGAGAGGAACATCACCATTCTGGCGCCGCGCAACGGCTTCCTGGACGGCGGCGGCCTGGACGCGGACTTCCGCAGGTTCCTGCGGGAGCCGAGGAACGTGGAGTCGCTGCGGGAGCTGCTGCGCTTCCATGTCATCCCGCAGAGGATAAGGGCGGCGATGTGGGGGAGGAGGAGGGGAGAAGAAGTGGGGACAATGTCGGGGGAGGCGCTGGGGCTATGGAGGAGGGAGGAGGGGGAGGAGGAGGGGGAGGGGGATGGAGCAGAGCTGCTGAGAGCGGGACTGAGCAAGGTCGTGGATCCCGACGCGATCGAGCGCAGGGACGGAGTGGTGCACGGCATCGACAGGCTGCTGATACCGAGGGCGGTGCAGAGGGCGTACAATGCGTGGAAAGAAGGAGAAGAAGAAGGAGGCGGGGGAAGCAGGATGCTAGCGGCGGTGATGCCAGAGGAGTCGCCAACACCAGGCTCATACAGAGCGGCAAGGAAGAAGAAGAAGGAGAAAGAGGAGGAGGAGGAGGAGGAGAAGAAGAAGAAGAAGAAGGAAGAGGCAGAAAGGAGCAGGATCTACACAGCAGCAGCAGCAGCAGCAGCAGCCATGGCTCCGGTGCCTGCGCAGGCTCCTGCGCCAGCGCCGGGGCCTTCCTCGGAGCACCGATTCTTCGACGGAGAATCGGTGGTTGCGGATTTCATCTCCACGCTCGTGGGCTATGGCGGATACAACGAGATGGCGGAGCTGCTTGTGAATCTCACCTCGCTGGCTCCGGAGCTCGCGAGGCTAGTCTCCGAGGGCTACCGAATGACCCTCCTCGCGCCCTCCGATTCCGCCCTCAAGGACCTCCCCGTAGAGCAGCTCGCGGGCCCCGCTGCCCCCGACCTCCTCCTCTTCTCCCACATCATCCCCGAGTACCAGACCGAGGAGAGCTTGTACAACTCCGTTCGCCGCTTCGGCAAGCTCTCCTTCCCCACCCTCCATGACCCCCTCAAGCTCCTCGCCCACGAGGAAGACGGCACCGTCGTCTTCACCACTTCTTCTTCTTCCTCTTCTTCCTCTTCTTCTTCTTCTTCTTCTGCGGCTCACCTCGTCGACATCGACATCTTCACCGATGGCCGCATCTCCGTTCAAGGCATCGACAAAGTCCTCTCTCCTCCTCCTCCTCCTGCTTCCCCCGACGCCAAGCTCAACAAGCCTGCGTCCAAGTCGCGCCGCAAGCTCGCCGACCGCCTCCCGCTCGCTTCCGATCTTCCCTCCTCCGACTCCTCCGACTCCTCGATGCGCTCGCATCGCAGCCGCCTCCGCCCAGGTACTTCCCTCCGACTGCTTTTTCAGTGCTAGATCTATTCCGAGATTTTCACCCCGATGCGCTCCCCCCCCCTTCGATTGCTTGCGGCCTGCTTGTTGTTCCATTCGCGTGAATGTGGCAGCATTATATTATCATATGGGGAATAGTACTCAGATTCACTGCCTTGGACATGATCTCGGAACCGTGTCAGTAATAACGTTGTTACTGGCTATCTATCCTTTAGAGATCTGCACTAATCATGGGGTGGTACATTTTGATGATATGGGACTGGATCCGTCATCGAATAATCCCCTACTCTCACAATAGTAGTAGTAGTAGTAGTAGTAGTAGTAGTAGTAGTAGCAGAAGCATGAAGTAAAAATCTGACCCACAAACTATTTTCCGCCCATCATCCACCGTCACTTGCACAATGAGGGTGGCTAACAAACTCCAACAACGATAATGTGCTGCATCTCATGTTGGTTCAACTTCAGTCTAGCTCTGCATTGATTCATTCGAAGATGGTCATGTCGCGAGGGCAAAATGTACTGGGTTGGAAACAACAGCCGCAGTAAGCAGCAGCAAGCAGCAGCAGCAGCAATCGGTCCTCCAGAATTTAAGCATGCACAGGGAGTGCAAACAGCAAAACATCGACCGGAGTGATGCCCGGTTTTGTGTCGGGTGTAAGGTCTGACCGATTAAGATCTGCTTTGCATGGCCTGTATCAATGTATCTCGATTCTATGCGTCTCCCGGCATTGTTTTGAGCATCGGAATCGAAAGAATTGGCGAATGCAGTACTGTGCCCTTGGCATTTTTTATTGAGATCATGGTTTTCTCTTACTTTACATTTAATCCCCCTTTCCCCCTCCACCCACCCCTATGGAAAGAGAGTAAAGTGCCGGCACTTCTATATGTGAGTAGCTTGATGTTCTGGCTCCATCTCACTCCACCAAACACAGAAAAGCTCTCAGCTCATTGAGACGACCGAGATCCTTTGTCCTTTTCAATTAGAAAGTAGTATCTAACACAAATCTCTACCTATCCCATCAAACTTTGGCCCAGCCAAACACACTTTCTTAATGGGTTTTGGTCCGACATCTGATTTTGACAGACTGCTTGATTATGTTTGCCTGTGTAGGAGGAGGCTGGCTGTGCTCCATTTTGAGGCACTCCACATGGGGTTGCAATCGATAGATCCATGGAATTGCTGCTAGAATCAAGTATACCATGCAGTTCTTGTGAGTGTATGAAAAAAAAAAGAAATCACTGTCGCTATTTGTATTGAATACATCAAAGCATGCTTCGACAACCCCTTCTCATCTCCCTCCCCCCCAACCGTTGTATTTCATGAAGGGAAAGCTCGCTGCCGACAATCTGCTCGAAAAAGCATCTATGAAAGAGGAGAAGACGGGAGGCTGCATTGCTACAGCTGCAAATGCAAGCACAAAAGAACAGCTGCAGCTGTATGTGCAACTTTGCCCTGGGCCCAGTCATTCTTTTATTGATTGATGAAGAAGGAAGAGGAAAAGAAAGCAAAGGCTGGTGGTACACAACAGGCGTGGAGAAAACTGGGGAGCATTAAAAAGCTGTTTTCTTCTCTGATTGTTGTGTTCCATATGTATATATAGATTATTAACACGTATCATTCCAGGAACCATTTTTGTTGTTGGAAATGGCATTTTCTGCATTGCCAGAATAAAGGACGGAGACATTTTTGTGATCATGGATGGGCCCAGGGCATTCTTTCCCATAAATCTTCCGACACTCATTTTGTAATCACAGCTAATTACATACATATCTGCTCTTTAGGACACCCATCGTCTACTGTCTTAGGCATGTTACGGTATCTAGTAAGAAATAAGAATTTCGTGCTTCTCAAATACAAACTCGACATATGGTGTGCGCATATGTGTTTTCCAGGCAGTGCTTCTAATTATAGATCTAAGGTAGTTGGGGGGATCCTCAAGGGGTCGTTGCCAATTGATGTGTTCATTTTGCCCGACTCCAAATGATCTATGATCACTTCCAGGATCACCTAGAAGTGATTGCAGTTCTGGGTTGGATACTCTATGATGCTTGCTTGTGCAAGCTAGTCGATTGAGCTTGGTAGAAGCCATGCCAAACCTCACGCATCGAGGCAAGAAAGCAAAATCATGACCGAGCACTCATGTGAACATGCACTAGAGATCCTGTCCGATGAAGACTAGAGAAAGCTGCGTTCACTCTGCTCCACAATACTTATTTTTGTGCATCAAGATTTGATTGGGATGAGAACACACACACTATTGATTTCACTAGTGAAGAAGCAAGCCAAAATCAGCTGCTGGTGTTAACGGCAGAGCCTTGAATATCATACCTATTGGCTGTAGTTGCCGCTTTGTGTTCACCGATGAATCAACTGTGGGAAACCCTAACCCTAATTTTTCTTGATTGAATTGTAGGGGGCCGCGCGAACGCGAGCCCCCGCTGCCACAAATTATGACGTGCACTCTCCCACTCGGGGAGATGCTAGGGCAAAACAGCCCCTCCGGAAGTGCAATGGAGGCGCCGGCCCTAGGCCATCGGCCTTGCTGATCACCGATCGACCCCACCCAGGTAAGTATGTTCTTCCCCTGCACCCTGTCCCCATTTTATAGCTGCCTCCATTTCCCTCCTCTGCATGTGGGACTTCTCCTTCCGACTTCCTTCCATTCATTCTCATGAATGAACTGCCATTCATTCATTGCCATATGTATATATATATATGTGTGTGTGTATTCATCACTAGGGACAAGTAAGTGTGTTTGGGCAGAAGCCTATTTGCTTGGATTTTTCCTCCTGATGGTGTCGCAAATGGGGGGGGGAAGAAGTTTAGCGCATTCCGTAACTGTATTTATTCATCGCATTGATGATGGCGATGCTGCTGATGATGATGATGATGTTGTTGTTGTTGATGATGATAATGTTGTTGATGTTGATGTTGTTGTTGTTGTTGTTGATGTTGATATCGTCATCCTCGTTGTTGTTATTGCTCCTATGAATGGGGTCCTTTGACATTCTTATGGGCATGGAATTGTTAACATGGGGGAGGGGGTTCATGGGTAATGTTTGAACCCAAAATCAATGATCCATGCTGCGTGGTCCAGAGTGTAAGAACTTCTCGACGGCCTTCATTCCATGGCTTCACTTGCATATAGAGGTGACACCTTCTTCGTTTTTGTGGAATTTCTGTTGTACGACAATGAGAAGAACGTTGGTGTTCTGAGTGGGATAAGGTTGGAATTCATCCCATAACTGTGTTTGTGATCACCGAAGACTACTTCCTTCTAATGAAACACAGGCTCACACCGTGTGAGTAGCATGATGATTCCTCGCCATGCTACAAACACCTGAACCTTGTCCGCTTGGACAATTCCTCGACACAGAAAATTGTTAAACCTACCTTCCTTTTAGCTTATGAATATGGTTTTCAGCCCCCATATTTGCTAGCCTGGAAACCAATCTGCCACGAGCCTTGAAACTCAAGAAATCCGTCCGAATAACCGCAAGCACAACCCCATTATCTCGAAGCCGATCTAGGTTCCAATTACAACTCATTCCCTACAAGGTCAACAGGATGATCCAGCAAGTCTCTCTCTCTCTCTCTCTCTCTCTCTCTGTGGTTGACCATTGCTGGCTTCGATGGTTCTCGATCTTGCTTGATCTCCCGTTGTAACGTTAATTGTGTTGAGCTTATCAAGCTCGACATTGCTAACAAGCCCAATCTACATTGACTATCAACACAACGATACGGGCACATGGTAGTGTCGAAGTTGTCAGATTACAGAGCTCCAGAAGATGAAGCCTCCATCTTCTGTTCTGATATGGAAACCAACAACAAGCAACTACACACGCATCCAAAGGAAATCTCTCCCTCTCTCTTTCTCTCTGTCTGAATACCATGCAGTATCTTCGAGCGAGCACTGTGCTGTTGAACAACGTTTCTCGCGTCATCAGCTCCACTCCTCTGTGTCGCCGCCGTTCGTGCGCGCCTCGGACGACGACGACGACCACCGCCATGTCGCTGCTTTCCACCCACGGCCACGACCACGACCACGACCACGACCACGATCTTCGTCGAGCTGTCAGAGCCGCCCGTCTTGCTGCTCGACTTTGCCAGGTAGATCTTATTATCGCCTTCGTTCATTCATTCGTTCGTTCTTTCTTTCTTTCCATCTGCTGGCTCGTGCCTATCCGCAAATCTTACAGTAAAGCAAACGAACATCCGTCATCCAATCTGTGTTGTACCATTTTTCTCCCTCCTAAAAAAAGTGTTTTTGTAAGGCCTTCAGCAGTGATGCTTCTGCTTCTAGGTGTTGGGTCTAATTTCCTTAGTATTCTGCGTACACTCTTTTCACCCAATCCGCTATCGCATATGTTTTGTAGCCCCTTCGTCGACTTGGTGCTGGGTTTCTTGTTTTAGGTGTTAGCTCTAATTCTCATAGTCTTCCTTAAAAGAAGCGTTTTGTAATGTCCTCATCGACTTGGTGCTGGGTTTCTTTGTTTTAGATGTTAGCTCTAATTCTCATAGTCTTCCTTAAAAGAAGTGTTTTTGTAATCCCCTCATCGACTTCATGCAGGTTTTCTTGTTTTAGGAGTTGGGCCTAATTTCCATAGTATTTCTATGCACATTCTTTGAACACAATCCTGAAATGCATAATCAGGAAAAAGACAGAAGTACGGATTTCACTGCGGAAGAAACCATACTATAGTACAAGGTTAGTCAGCCTGGTAAGTGCGTCTCATGAGCTTATCCCCTTCCACATCTAATTGTAGCTACTTTGAAAACATGCCCTGATCTCTTGTCATGTGACTCAGTCATATCACGCCTTTCATCATCCGTGTATTAAAGGTTCGTATTAAATATCGTTATTGGGAGTGTGTACGCAGCATCATTATAAAAGGCATGTAGCACAAGAACTGGACCTCTTGTCTAAATTCCACATTATGGATGGTGAGAGGATGAAATTGCTTTGATGTCCTCTGCATTCCCTTATGTGGGATTCAGAGGGCCTGACCTTTCCTGAGGTCACCCATTATGGTAGAGGATGATGTTTCTCTCAGCTGCTCAGTTTACTTTCTTGCATTTATACTGTAACTGAATCCTGTAACTGAACCTCTTGTCTAAATTCCACATTATGGATGGCGAGAGGATGAAATGGCTTTGACGTCCTCTGCAGTTTCGTTATGTATAAATCTAAAAATTCAGAAGGCCTGACCTTTCCTGAGGTCAACCATTATGGTAGAGGATGATCTTTCTCTCAGCTGCTCAGTTTACTTTGTTGCATATCTACTCTAACTGAATCCTGGAATGGATTGATCTAAATTTCAAAAAAGGAAGAGTTCCTTTCAAACTGTTTGTTTGTATGCCCTCGTGTGCTTGCATATTCTGTCCATGAGCAATTCCTCAGTTATCTAAAACTTATATACGTTATAGAAGTTTTTTTTTTCTATTGGGTTTAAATGGTTTTGTATTTATTTTGCTGTCTCTACTGTACGATATACACTTAATAGGCTGATCGGTTTTCACGCTTATGTAGGCGGTTCAGAAAAAGTTGTTATCTGAGGAGACTCGTGCAAAGTTTGACAAATCGCCTGTTACTGTAGCTGACTATGGTCTACCCCTCTTTAGAATCGAAAAAAAAGTGTGTTTTGGCCTGCACAGTGAACCGTTTGTTATTTGGGGATTTTTCTAGGCTCTCAAGCATTAGTGAGTTGGGCGCTGGAAAGGGAAACTTCTTCTTCAGAGACGTTTTCTATGGTTGCTGAAGAGGTAGGTACACAATCCTTTATATGCATGTATTCACATTTCCATAAATTTTATACATTTATCCTCATCATTCAGGATGCAGATGGCCTACGTGGAGAAGATGGTAGGGGTATGCTTTTGCGTATCACAGATTTGGTGAATGAAACTCTTGCTGCAGAGGGTGTTTATGATGCACCTATCTTAAGCACAGAAGACGTGTTGAAGGCTATTGATGAAGGAAATTCTGAGGGTGGGAAAAGTGGGCGACACTGGATTCTGGATCCCATAGATGGAACAAAAGGGTAAGTTCTATGATTCTTCATTTAAAAAATCTGGTGGGCCTTTGTCCTGACAGTTGCGATTTTGAGTAGTTTTCTTAGAGGAGATCAATATGCAGTTGCTCTAGCTCTCCTGGACAATGGTGAAGTTGTACTTGGTGTATTGGCATGCCCAAATTTACCTCTGAAGGGTATTTTAGTTCAAGATTCGGAACTCGTTGGCTGCTTGTTCAGTGCAAGGAAGGGCGCCGGTACAATGTTGCAGTCATTGGATGGCCATTTTGCGCCTAAAAAGGTGCATATGCTCTAAACATATGATATTCGATTCTTATGTATTCTCACTAATTTATGTGCACCTGATACATCTAAATATCAATTAGTGAATTTGGCCATGACCTTCACATTGAGTTGCTGATTAGTCGTCTAGTATCTTCACATATACATGGTACCTCATTGCAGATCTAGACTGCGAAAGATCAATTTGCTTGTTATGCAAGTTTGACCATGCTGACAGAACAATGACACTAGGTATACTTCCTAGAATCCCTCATACGATTTGTCATCCCAGTTCTGCATTGACCCAGAGATGCTCCTTTGTATATAGAATTGGAAAGATATGTGAGACCTCAGCCATAGCCTTCAACACCAAACCACTTTCAAAATAACCAGGACTTACACAGAGGGATGTGGAATTGTTAGATAAATAATTTGGGCACTACTTCCCTTAAACCTTCCTGCTAAGAGGGAATTCTATAATGGGGCCTCTCAGCATCCTTATACTTTTACTGTTTGGCTAGAAACTAGACGTTTTGTGGTCAGCAATGGAGTGGTCATCCACGTTTCCACACAGTCTCATTGTTCTCATCCTTTTTGATTTCTCTGTACTCAGATGTCAGTGGGTTTGTGTTCCTTCCACTGTTAATTTATGCTGCAGAAAGTGAAAAACTGTGTTCTGTTGTGTGCGACCATAAATAGGACATAAGATAGCATTTGTCAACGGAAGCTGTACAAGGAATCCTTGGTTGTACAACTGTTTTGTCTGTGGAGATTATTGTCATGGGGATAAGTAAGCTGAATCTTGCTTACAATATAAAAACGGAAAGTTGTTTTTCTTTAATCACAGTAAATCAGATGAAACTTGTGTGGGTAGATTTTACACAATTAAGTGCCTGTACAGGTTCATGTTAGTGATGTTGAGGATCCGTCATTGGCAACATTCTGCGAGTCATTCGAATCAGCACATTCTCTGCAGAACTTAACTGGACGTATTGCAAAGGTAGTATTGCTGTCTCTGGATATTCGTTTGATGTAACAGAAGTGCTTGAGTATTTGTTTTCTTTTTGTTGGTTACATTTGTGAAGATCATGGGTGTGACTGCTCCACCAGTAAGAATAGACAGTCAGGCAAAGTATGGTGCAATGGCAAGAGGGGATGCTGTAATATACATGCGATTCCCACATGCAG
>JBBBWG010031386.1:31178-45598 GCA_037176905.1 Azolla pinnata | reverse complement strand
TTCATCCTTTCCGGGATCATGATTAGCCTTAAACCCCCCCCCCCCCCCACCCCCAATCGCTAATCAAACGCATCGATCGATGGGGAAAGCACCTGATTAGCCTTTGATCCGATCGTTTGATCGCCTGCAATCGATGGGGAAAGCGCCTGATTATTAGCCTTTGATCCGATCGTTTGATCGCCTGCAATCGATGGGCAAACTCCGAGCTGATTATTAGCCTTTGATCCGATCGTTTGATCGCCTGCAATCGATGGGCAAACGCCGAGCTGATTATTGTTAGCCTTTGATCCGATCGTTTGATCGCCGGCAATCGATGGGCAAACTGAAAGAAGGGGAGCGCTTAATCCTTTCCCTCTACTGATTCGGTGCTTGGGTTAAGGCGAATCAGCTGATTATGAGCCCTTAACCCTCTGCTGATTCAGTGCTTGGGTTAAGGCGAATCAGCTGATTATGAGTCCTTAATCCTCTGCTGATTATGAGCCCTTAATCCTCTGCTGATTAGCCTTAACCCAATCGCTAATCATCACCTCAATGGCCAAACTGAAAAGGGAGAGCTTAATCCATCCCATGCCCTTAACAACCCTCTGTTGTTGACTCGGTGATTATAGTTTAAGGCTAATCAGCTGAGAAGCGCTTAAATCCGTTCCAAACCGATTAGCCTTAACCCAATCACTAATCATCGCATCAATCAGAAACTAAAAAAAAAAAACAAAAGGAGCACTAATCCTTTCCAAGCCCTTAACCCTCAGCTGATTATCCTGGAACCCCATCACCGATCGCATCGATGGGATCTTTTGCTCAACTCCACCTAATGCTCGAGGGCAAATACAGAGAACTCTGAAAAAAACAAAAAGCTCGATCATTCGGTACAAAACGCTTCCCCATCTTTCTTCAGATGTGGACGGCAGAACTGCACGACATCCGAGAAACCGCGGCGACGATGCAAACAGAGAAAAGGCCAGAGGCGCAGTTTCAATACGGCTCCCTGCAACTGTTCTTTCAGAGTCCCCTCCGATTAACACGTTCCTGTCTCGTATCTCTCGCACAGCTAATTGCAGTTGCTAACTGCGGCTTAAGCAAGCTCGTTGAGGAGAAGCTCGGGTGGGCTTTTTGTTTTACAGAGCATCATCATCCGCAAAAGTCGGACACTTTCACGACTTCACAGCAGCTCAGATTCGTTCGTTCCCAACGATGTCGACAGTCAGTCAGGCCAGGCTCTGTGCTTTCTTACGCACCTTCTTTTTCGCAGTGCTGTTTCTGCTGCGTGTAGCTCTTTCACCCCCAACATTTTGAATCGCCCGTAAAGGGCTTCGATCACCGGTCTCTGTAGATCGGATCAGTTAAGAGTATATATATATATATATATATATATATATGCTTAGCCCTGCAATATAATCTGCGCAGATCGGATCAGTCGGTGTATGACGTGTAGATCTGTTTTCGGCTTATTTTATTTGATCTTTTTAAGCCAGATCTCCAAGCCAAATCTCTCTCGAATCACTAATCAATCAAGGACTAGAGAAATCGATCGCGCGATTTGTTAGCAAATCATTGGATTCATCGACCCACAGCCCAATGGCTCTTTCTAGGCATCAGATCGAGCACGATCATCATGACCGGGGTGGTTTGATGGGGCTTCGAAGCTTCGGGCGATGTTCCCAAATCTATGATTAAAACCGAATCGAACGTTCACAACCATAAAAGCTTGTGCTCGATCGCAATTAAGTATCGACAATATGCGCATGGAAAGACGAAAAAAGCTAAAATGCCAAACCATAACAACAAAGTTATTCGATTAATAATGCAATTCATTAATCAGTTTGCTGATAATTAATGACCATCGAGGGAGGACCGGCGCCCGAGTATCACCCCTCTGAACAATAGATTGGGTGATACAAAGCACAATCAATAGTCACATCTTCCTCTAAAACAAACGAAACCGATCGATCAAACCGCGAAAAAAAACGTTATTTGATGGGTTTTAATTAGCACTTCAGCAATGCATCAATCCATTGATGATATACATGAACTGGTGGTCACAACAATTCATGGGTATCAAACCGAATAGCAAGCCAGCTATTGACCACAATGCAGTTCCCCAACATTTATCTTATTCAATTCATCGGAGGCCCATCACTTTGGAAAAGAATGTATAAGTACCACCGCATTCGGAAAAGCCTCCTCCAAATATGGGCTGCCATATCGGGGATAATAGCAAAGAACAGAAGGCGATTTATCGATGCAAAGTTTTAACAAAATGAAAACCCGACAAAGAGAACAGATCAATGCAAACAAAGTCAAATGTTTGTAGGTGTATATGATGCAGCCAATAACATAATGTATCAAAATCATCTGGTGTATATGATGCAGCCAATAACATAATGTATCAAAACCATCTGGCATCACATCGTCAACAAGAGCTTTGTGGGCCAAGCAGTGCATCTACTACCAAACTGAGAAGGTCTTACCTACCTGTTGACATAAATGAGAGGGAATTCCTTACCATTTTGCAATGAAAACAAGTTGCTTATTTTTTGGCAGCGCATTGTTCGAGCTTTTCCTCTGATGCTCTCAAACAGCCTTTATCGGTGATTACCAAATCTGCACAAATTAGTTTAATGACCTCTGCAGTTGGCATATGTAGATGTTGGAAGGGCAGCAAAGCAACGAGCCCTCCAGGTCAAGGAAAATTTTTATCTGCTGAGTATTTCCATTAAAGTATGACAAAAAAACTTCGAGGTAAATTTTCCGCCCAAGAAAAGAAGTAGCCTACAAAAGTTCTTTCCATCATACAAAATAATCGAGAAAAAGATGTTCAAATGCCAAACCACCAAGCCACAGCAATCCATTCCACAGGATCCAGCTAGAAAAATGTAGTAAAAATGACCATTCGGGGGAGGCAAAAATAATAAGAATCATCACTAGATTAGCATTTTACTTTATGTATTGGGAGAGCCATTTGAAGCCATCTCCATAGCCCATTTTGCGGACGATGCTACACATGAAGACCTCTATCGGGCGCCTATTTGTATCACCAAGGTTCACCTTTCCTTTGCCGGTGGTGAAGTTAGAGAGCCCTAAGAAATACCTCAACTCCTCCTCTGAAGCAGCAATTGGTATATCGATCTTGTTTCCTAGGATCAGGAACGGCACTGTGGAGAGCGAATCATCGGAGAGCAGCCCATCAAGCTCCTTCTTAGACTCGGCAAATCGTTCCTTGTCAGCAGCATCAACAAGATACACAATGCCGTCGACCTTTCCAAAAGCAATGTTTTCAAGCAAATATGTGCAAAACAAACATTTGAGAGGTTCAAAATTTCCAAATGACAACCAGCAAATAAAGAAAAAATCAAACACAAGCAATACATTTCTTGAGTTCCAATCTGTTATTGGCATGGAAGATAATTACTCTGTTTTTTTAGCTTGGAGGGTTTACCTGTGTACACACACACACACACACATAAACCCTGGTAAAATATTGAGCAGTAACAGAGGTGGAGTTTCTGCAGTTTTTTGATGCAATATTACCCAATCAGCAAGGATAAAAAATTATGCTTTTCTTGCATTCCTCGTTTTCATTGGAGTGCAAAGAACCTACTCTCTTTCTTTCTTGGATGGGATATACACATATATACCTTGGCATAATAATCTTTCCAGACCCGCCGAGCAATCTGGTGCCCGCCCAAATCGAAAGCCTTGAACTTGATCTTTCCGATGCTTAGCTCCTCTGAAGTAGGATATTGTGTTGGCTGGTGCTGAACAAGCCTCTGTATTACATCATGAAAGAAGCCTCTGTAATCTATCATGAATGTGTAGATTGAAAAACTGTAATTTTTTATTTTTGATGAAACACAGACTGGAAGTTATGAATTGTTTTCAGAAACAATGGAGTGAATTTGAGACATACATATAGTTACAACATCTTAAAATAGAAAAAATGATAAAACACAGAGAGGAAAATGTGATGAAAGATGAAGCACACTATACTCCAAGAAATGGGGCCATATCCCATATGCAGGAATCATAACTAATTCACTACAAAGACAAGAGCTTTTCAGCATCCGTTTTGCAAAAGGAATGCTCTTCCCTTCTGATCCTCTACTACTTTCCTCGTATTTAACTTGCTCCCACCATAAAATAAATATCCCTTTCTATTCCACATTTTTTCAGGAAGTAGAGCCCAAATTGGACCATGTTTTCATTCAAATTAAGTAAACAAGTTCCCTTAATAGGAAGAAATTCTTCTTCTTCCTCTCCTTAATACTATCCCTTTTTTAACCGATTATTCCAGTGAAACAGAACCCGAATAAGATAATCAACATTCTCGTTAAAATCCAGTATTTGGAAGACCTATTCATGGGCGATTTCTTTTTTCTTGTTAATATTATCCCCTTTTAACACATTATTCGAGGGAATAATAAATCAAATCAGCCAATGAATGTTTTCGCTAAAGTTCAGTTTTTTAAAGACCTCTTAATGGGCTATTTCTTCTTCTTCTTCTTCTTCTTCTTCTTCTTCCAAATGGGTGTATACACCTGTGTGTATGCTGTTTACAAAATATGCTGGGAATGAGCAGTAACAGCAATACATTAAAGAGATTTTCTGATGATGTAGGAGCAGAGACAAGCCTATAATTGCATCCACACATAGGCTGTGCCTTTGCTCCACTCGTATGGAAAGAAAGAAAAGGAAAGCGCAAGGAAACCCTAAAAGGTAGCTTGTTTCTTGAAGGAGCAGAGAAACCCTAAATGAATCTTCTCCAACAGGAAGAACGCCGAAAAAGAAGAAAAGCAACAACCTTGCGAATAAAAGCGAACACTCTTTAAACAGAGGCAAAACCTCTGCCCTCGAAACAAAGAGAAAAAGATGAATCTAATCTACAGCTGAGCAGGGATGGAACCCAAAGAAAAGCGACAGCAAGGGGGTAGGGATGAGGGTGCGAAAGAAGAAACGAACAAACAAACAAACAAACAAACAATCAATCAAACGAACCCTAAATCAGAGAGCAACGAAGGGAAAGGAAAGGAAAGGAGAGGAGAGGAAAGGAAAGGAGGAAGGGGGGGGGGAGGAAACAGCTGTGACTTACCTCGTCTTTGAGCATATGAAGCAGAGTGGTTTTGCCGGCATTGTCGAGACCGAGGAAGAGGATTTTAGCCTCTTTCTGCCAAAGCCCGAGGGAGGCAAGGACGCCGTAGAACCAGTCGAAGAGGAACATGGCGAGGAAGAAGGCGAAGGTGGGGAGGAAGAGGAAGAGGAAGAGGAAAGAGATCTCTGGCGATGGTGGGTCCTTCCTGTCAGCAACAGATAATCGCCATATCTCTCTGCTCTTTCTCTTCTTCTTCTTCCTTCTTCTTCTTCTTCTTCTTCTTCTTCTTCTCTGTTTTCTCTGTTTTCTCTCTTTCTCCTCAAAAAACCAAAGTGCTACAAATATAAATAAATGAAACTATATGTATATATATATATTTATATACTTCTATTGTTCATATTTTATGTATTTATTCCCTTTGATTTTCTTCATCTAGAAACATGTGAAATGATGTGATTAATGCAGAGAAAAGAGCTTCTTTTGTCTCTAATCATAATTAGAGACATCTTTTTTATAGAGAGAATGAGATGAGCCCAAACAAAAGAAGAAAAAGAAAAACTCCTCATGATTTTGTTGATTTCATTTTAACGATAGATTGATGCCTGGTTTTGATCGTCGATCGATTCGCTGCTTGATTCTGCTACCTTTCTCTGGCTATAATCGCTTCCGTCTGCCCTCTCTCGTGCTCGCTGACTCGTAATCTCGTCCTGCGGCTGTTTTCTGATCGCGTCGCACTCCCGGCTGCTGTCTGCTGTTCGATTCCGCTCGACCGGCGGAAGTGAACAGTTTCGGAATCTGATTAATTTGGTGCTAATCGCTCAATTTGCCTTTATTTCCCAGTGAGAGATGAAACTAGGCGTTCGTGTGTTATCTCTAATGTTTGTGGGCAATGTTCCAGAGCGACAGCAGGTAAGCCTGTTTGTTAAAAAAAAACATATGTTATGCTGATCGCGCATGATTCGGAAGGAACGTCACGAGCTTGCTGCCCCTAGTAGCTTAATCGGAGAGATTTCGAGAGTTTGTCTTTTAATAGAAGTAACAATGGTGGCTCCGATGGCGGATAGCAAGACGGATTCGATATAATGACGTAAGATGAACTGTGCACGGTGACGAGAAGTAAGTTTAGAGCGTCGGTTCAATACGATGGCATGCTGATATGAGCGTATACTTGTATGGATTGTACGTATGAAACGCTGCAAAGTTTGAGAAGGCTTCAGAATGTTTGCGAGTTTAAAATCATTTCGCAATGCTCCGGAATATTCTCATGCATGTACCCCAACCATACTGTAAACCTTCTTGATGCCTATCGATGGGAAAGCTCGATCAACCACAACAATCGACACATCGATCTAATGTTTCTCGCTCCGATCGTCTCTTCTTTTTCATGATTCTCTTCTCTCGCTCCTATCTGCCGGAGTCATCATCTGTACATTCTACGGCTCCCAGCCGCTCCAAATCCGTAGCCTCGTCGCAGTCCATGCTTTCATTTCATGTTCGAAGAGCAACCCAAACTCGTAATCGAATGCAACAACCATAGTATTGATCATGGTATTGTATTTAGAATTCTTATGAATCCTCTTAGGCACCAATGCATGCTTCTGCAGATCTTATTTATAGAATTTTTTGTATCAAGGGATATAAAAAGCTACAAACCCATCAATGCATCCTTTCTTTTATATCCTGGCCTTGAGTAAAATGCATTAAGACATGTTGAGTTTTTACACACTCCCTACATTTTTCCATCGCTATGGCAAGGGACTAGCAAAGCTATATCCCTCTTCTCGTTCCCTTGGTTCTTTTGTATCAAAACTAAACAGAAGGTTCAAGCTCATCATTCTTCAAGCTCATCGATTGTCCGCTACTACTTTTGAGCTTGAGGGTTAGATTGTACTTTTTTGAAAGCTGAGCATGATCGAGATTTCGTATTGGCAAAAAACACGGCTAGTTTCACTATTTTGTAATCTTGTGGCACCACCCAATGAAGTTTTGGAAAGATTCACATCAACTTTACAAGGAAAGATTTGGGTAGCAAGATGTCCTCGGGCGCTTTTGACGTCGATCTTCATTCATGCGCCACAAATTCACAGCACGAAGATCGAACCTTCAAATAGCACAGGATCTTGAACCACCACACACACAACTGTTTAATACCTTTATCTTTCTATGTACAAGGTTGTGTTCTTTAATTTAAGCTCTCTCTCTCAGATGTTGGTTAAGATGTTTTGCTCTAGATTATGATTATCAGAGAATCACTTGTTTGTTTAAGTTCCAATGCTCCTGTCTCCGCCAATATTCTTCATGTCACCTTCCTATACACAGATAGATTCCAGGTTACTAACACACAGTATAAAGAGAGGAGAAGCAATATGGAATATTGCTTCTAACAATATGAACTGCAAGCAATTCTACCACTGTTAATTAGACAGTCCTAGGCTACATTTGGTTATGTAATTCATTCACTTTCTCACTTTTGACATCGCGCACAAAACGCAGTCTTTCTATTCTGCAACCACACCTTCACACAACATGATCGGAAAGCTCTTAAACTGAAATCTAAAACCTTCATATGAGTTAGAAAAGATAAGATTTTTCTTCTTTCACCGGTCCTTTTTATTGCTTCTTCTACTAAAGAGCATGAAGAAAGATAAATTCAGTAATGTTGCATTCAATTGTTGAAATTTTCAGTGAGAAATGACTTATCTTCGCCATAACTTGCTTAACTTTTTGACGTGGTGCATTCTTACCTTTGTTAAAGATAATACATTTTTACCTCTGTAAAATCAAGTGAAGCTCCTAACAAACATGTCTAACAACCCAAAGTATATCTCTTTCTTATTTACACAGATCTTCTCTTGCGCTAGACCTCTCCTCTGTTTTTACCAAATGATCCACTCTATTACATGATTTCATTAAAGACTGAAATAGCTTTCAAAGATACCCCTCCAATATGCGATGGTTTCGATTTCAGCATTAACAAAATTCATGCCATTTTGTTATCCCATGACCAATAGTGTATTTCATTTTATCGTTACTGTGGTAAAAGCTTTGATTTCCATTTTGCAGGGTTTGTAATCGAAGAACAGATTTTGAATTGTAAATCTTTTCTCATTAGATGAACTTTCAACTTTCAACTTCACGCTTAGGAGATCTCAAGTAAGACATAATCTTTGTTTTCTCGAACCAGCAATCAAAATTATCATTGCATTTGACGAAGACAAAATACTATGATAATATACTTTACCCAAATTGCATTTATATTGAGTGAATAGTTGTTGATCTAGTTTTTAGTTTTATGTTACTGACTTCTCACAAAGAATTCCATTTTCCTTGATAGTATTCACGTGACATCCATTAAAATTGCATGAGTATATTTCCCTTGACATGATACAACTAGTTTGCAAGTGTAAGCTTTTCATCTTAGTTGAAATGTTACCATAGCCTTCATTCAATTAGGTAGTAACGTCAACCACGTTCCCATTTAGGGTAATCAGATAATAGCAACTCTTCATGATCAATCATTCAAAAGCCAGGTGAATTTTCAATTGCAATCATTAAAAGATTCTGCTTACGATGACTGACATCAAGGCTGTAAAAATACATTTAGTGTAGGAATCAGTTATACGATTTCATCGATCTTATGTTTTGTAAAATGGAATACTAAAACGTCTCACAATGACTAGGTTTTAGGTTGCTAGTACCAAAGAGCAATCCAATTAACATCTAAGAATGTTTGCGTTGGAAGGGTGTAAAAACTAAATCAACTCTTCCAAGGGGTTCAGTTTGTTGCTATGTACAACCACAACATTCACTCTACCCCAGGGGCTATGACTGAAGCATTAAAATTATCTCAATTGACGGGGCTTGAAAAGATAGACGGATGTAACTTGTAAGAATCTAACAACTCTAGAGACCTGAGTGTTGAGGTTTAATCTATTGCCCCTAACAAGCACAGAAACCTAACCCTTAACACCAAACATTAGCTAATTCATCATCAGTGTCGTGACTTGCAAAAACTGGAGATAGCACAAACTTAACTTCAGAAAATACCTGAATTATTAGTTTTCTGGCCATGAGGCTCCTTGAGAACCACTAACAGACTGTATTCTTTGCAAAAGAGCAGCTGCAAGCTCAAGTGTCGCTTGAAAGCGAGTTTTGGACTGGTCTGACGAACCATTCTGATGTTTAATACCTGTATTTACTGGTGGTTCAGGTGTTATTTGTCCCGACACCATTTTCTTCACCAACATCTCTGATGCTAGCTTTGAAGTATTTGCATGGGATTGGTGATTACTAGCCATTTTCTGCTCCTGCAACAAATGCAAAACAGTTGTGCTGAGAATAGATTCTCTTACATTACTCTACAATGGGAAGGGATCAGATTTCACTACCTACAAGATCCTTAAGTTATGACCCTCAGGATAAATGAACCTAATAAAGTTCGGTGGAGTAAACATTGGTGGAAAGTTCTTTGAAAAATTAAGGGAAAACAAAAGAAATCCCCTTACGTTTTCCCTTCGTTTATTTTGCCAATCTCCCAAGGGGATGACTATGGCCATAAATTAACAATATAATTTGACCAACAATCTCTACTAATTTGAGGTTGTGTTAAACGTTCACGTTGGGAAAATAAATAACAAAACTCAAAAGATATTTTAGAAATGGTTGATGATATATTGGTAACCTGCCTGTTCAATTGCACTCAATTGGCCTGATAAAAGCTTTTGCAAGAAGCTTAATTGATTCTGCATTGAGCTTTTCATATTAGTACCAGCTTCATGTGGGGTTACTTCAGAATTGGAAGTAATACCACCACTTGACAATCCAATCAAATCATCAGGTCTCGTGATACTTCTTTGCATTGTCAAAATTGATGTCAACAAAGAGATCAAACGCATGTTCTCTGCTTGGTTAGGGAGTCTTCCTGTTGCAAATTTGTTCAGAAGCCCAGACAAATCTGCCAGATTTGAATATGAATGACTACATTGTTGCTGCTGAATAAATTCATTCGCTTGACTTGTTTGGGCGGTGTCATCTACCCTATAAGGGTTCATGACTAATCCAAAAAGGTAGTCTCCACGGAGCTTCAGTACCTTTGTTGCAAAATCAGACGGAGGAAGCAGAAACATTGCAGTTCCATCAGCCAAGTTTGCAACTCCAGATCGAGACTTATCATGCAAATATGTAACAAAATTGTAGTAAGATGGCCTTTCCTCATCTCCATCTGGGATGAAACAGGCAATTCTAAAATCTGTTGCTTGGTCAAAATGTTGAGCCAATGTATCAAGGGAAGTTCGCGCTACGCAATTGAGGATCTCTGGCCTGTAAAAAACATGTCGGGGGAGTCAACATAACCATAGTATAGAGAAAATCAAATCTAACTATAATGGAGATTTATAATAACCAACATAAAAGAATCTGTTTTAGGCTTACAAGGGCCCATCAACTCCTTTTCCAACAGGAAAACTTTGGACACGACAGATGACATTTCCACCTTTGGCAATTGCCCCCTTCCAGTTGATAATGGGTGTTTCTGCGACATTTCCTTGCCGGATGGAATGCAGTGTGCTATATGCTGGACGTAACAAATCGTCATCAAGTCCTCCCACTGAATAGCTTGAAGACCCAACCTTAGTTCTCTTATGTTCCCTTACATTACTATGGTCTTCAATAACAGATAAAGGCGATATCCTATTGTTTGAAAACAGCTCAGTCTTACCAAAATGAGCACCATGCACGTCTGGCATGCTACTGATGATACCACCACCTCCTGTTTGTCTACCATATCCCAGAGAAGCAGGCCTGTTTACATCATGCTGGAATGTAGAGTATCTATTTGCCATATGCATCAATGCACTGTTGGGCCAATCAACTGTATTACGGGTAGTCCTAGGTCCAGAAATGTCAGGATGTACCAGGAGTCCTCTTTGGATGACTTGTGGGTAAAACGTCCCCTCTGCTTTAGAAATGCGTTTGGGGGCACCTTCATTGCTAGAGAAACGTATCAGAATCCGTGGATCATTCAGAAGTCGTCCCTGAAGTCCATCTTTGGCACGCATAGCCTCATCAACGTTCCTAAATTGAACAAAGCAGTAACTTCGATCTGGAAACGTTGTTATCCTTTCCACTTCTCCAAATAAAAGAAATGCTCTCCGTAAGCCTTCCTCATCAACTTTTGAAGGTGGAGGAAATCCAATCCACAATGTGTCACTAGGCTCCCCCTCCTTACTCACTTTCTCATCAGTAGTAACCGTAGGAGTGCTTTCATGCCCGGTATGTGCATGTCCCTGACAAGCAGAGTAAATGAGCCTTAGAGCAAAAGATTAAGACAAACATAAAATAAAAACAATGGAATTCATGAAAACACATAATTGCTCACTGAAAGATGCAAATAGCTACTGATCAAATGAATCTTCCAGTCTGTTCAGTAGTACCAGCCTGATTAGATTATGCAGGGGTTGCCTAAGGACAAACAAGTGGCAATGATTTGCTACATAAAGCAGTTCACAGCATTTAACATACACACAGAAAACGCCTATCAGCTATAGACCTAAGTTTGATAGGGATCTACCACCTCCATGGAATACTTTGAATTTGTACCAACAAAACCACTAAAAATAAATTGGCATCCTCAAACAATAGATTTCCTATAGATACATAAGAAAAACATCAAAATTTTACCCGTTTCGCTGGCTGTGACCTCAAAAAATCGACTCGAAGCTCATCACCATGTATAAGCTTCTTATTTAGCCCCTTAACTGCAGCACTAGCATCCTGAATGTTTTTGAACTCTGCGAGTGCCGAATTGCGATCTCGTAAGAGTTTAAAGTCCTCTAAGGGTCCAAATTTCCTAAACTCTGCCTCGAGATTTTCTTTTGTAAGAGATTCACCCACTCCCCATATCCATAAATGCCTGCTCGGTTTAGCCTGGAACAAAGGGAAAAAATGACACTTCGATAAATGAGTAAGCAAACCCTCATTATTATTGAAAACAAACCCTCAGCACAGAATAGTACCAGATTGACGTTGGCAGTCCGGCTTATGGAGAAGAGACAATGAATGTACTATTTAAATGGAGCATAAACCACTATTGGCTTATAACCAATATTTGTACTTGTTACATTAAAAATCTGTGAATGTCTTCCTCTCAAGTATTATTCATAAAAGTCATAATTACTTAAGTAAAGATTTTTGAATATTGAATTTAGGAATAACTCGAGAATCAAATTCATGCCCATGGACATACTTGTATTTCAGAACTTGTATCTTAAAGTTGGAAAACGGTACTCTCAATGGATATCAACCAATCAAAGCTGTTTTGAACATATTAAAGCTTAATAGTGTTAGATGTTTGAAACTTCTTGCTCACCGCCTTGGCAAATTCAATTCGAAGACACTGGCCTTTGACAAGTTTCCCCTGAAGACCAGTCTTCGCAGCTTGAGCATCTTCAAGATCCTTAAACTCGATGAAAGCATAACTTCGAGACGGATATGCTGACACATTGTCGACTGTACCATACTTGGCAAAGAGTTGTATGAGGAGGGCCTCCGAGACATCAGCAGAAACATTCCCTACCCACAGAAGCCGAGATGCTGATATCACAGGGCGATTTTCTTGATCTTGCACATTGAGCTCGGGTTGCTTCTTAAGATGAGGAGAATCAGCATCATGTTCTGAAGGCAATCTGCCAGGAGATGGAGAATGAATCTGCGCAAAGGGCAATAAGCAACAACTTATTGGACATAACTCTATGTACAACTCTATTAAACCTACATGGTTTTGTTTCTCTGTTTCCCTTCTAGCTTTCTCAAGTAGCACTTTACATCCCCTTTCTTGTTTTCTTCCTACTTTGTGCTCCCAATTACATTTTGGCATCCCATTTCCTTCTGACTGCCACAATGGTTCCTCTTCAAATAAAGCAAGGGACTTGCAAGGCTACGCCACAACTTCCATATGACTTCCTTAGGCTTCTCTTTTTTCTTGTAGATTATTATTTACTTCATCATTCCTTCCGTCTTTCCATAAAGCAAGCAGCAGAATTCTCCCCTTGTTGAATGAGCTTCAGTAACTTTCACTGTGTGATCACATAAGCCTACTTTTGTTTTCCAGTTCACATGTCTAGTTACCCTGTCGCTTTTACCTGTTTCCCTCATCAACTAGTTTAATGGTTCTTTCCAAGGATTTCTCCACTCAGCATGCAGTGGGGTGCGTCTAACTCAGCACATCACGCCGTATGTGTATTTCGATAGGGTTTCACGTTCTGCTAGTGTTCACTACCGTTTTCCTTTGTGCTGCTTCCAGTTTCTTTAGTGTCCCTCACTGGCTACCGTTTCGCCTGTGCTCCTTCCTATTTACCGTTTCGCTCGCCTCTCTTCCCGTTTCTTAAGCATTCGAGTGAGGGCATCCTTTCGATCAGCAGCAAAAGGCGAGAAAAGAACTAACCGTGGGGTTGTGTGCTGGAGAATCCGAAGCTGCAGCTGGAGCTGGAACCGGAGCTGGAGCTGGAGCTGGAGCAGGAGCAGGAGGCGGGGAGGAAGAAGAAGCCGGAGGCTCATCGAGATCCATCAAGGCGTCGTCGCCGTCAGCGATGATCGTCGGCTCCAACAAAAGCGGGGAGGGAGGGAGAGGGAAGAAGGCAGGAAGGAGGGGGGGTCACAGGATGCACAGCATTGGGAGCTCGATCGCATACTCCCTGTGTCGGAGGCGGAAGCTGCGGATTTCTCGTCGTCGCCGGCGTCGTCGTCGTCGTCGTCGTCGTCGTCGTTCTTCTTCGTCTTCTTCTTCGTTTCGCAGAGACAGAGAACGATGAAAACCTAACAGAGACACAGATTTAGTAACGCGTTAAAAAAAAAAACACTTGTGTTCTTTGTGTCACGTTTTGCTAATTCCACGACATACCCCTCTCATGCATACATACATCCACATGTACATATGCATGTACAATGTGCGTATGGATGTATGCATGTGTGCATGTATGTATGCATGTATGTGTGCGTGCGTGCGTATGCATGCATGCATGTATGTGTGCGTGCGTGCGTATGCATGCATGCATGTATGTCTTCGTGCATGTAATCATAATGTATGTATGGATGTATGTATGTATGGCTGTATATGTATGTATGTATGTGTTTGTGTGCATGTCTGCATGCATGCAATGATAGTGTATGTATGGATGTCTGTGTGCGTGCATGTGTGCATGTATGCGTGCGTGCGTGTATGCGTGCATGCGTGTGTATGTATGTCTGCGTGCGTGTAGTCACAATGTATGTATGGATGTATGTATGTGTGTCTGTATATGTATGTATGTGTGCATGTATGTATTTATGTATGTGTGCG
>JBBBWG010031386.1:17467-31078 GCA_037176905.1 Azolla pinnata | reverse complement strand
TATGTATGTATGTCTGAATGTATGTAATCATGATGTAAGTATGGATGTATGTATGTGGTCGGTGTATGTATGTATGTATGTGTGCGTATGTATGTATGTCTGAATGTATGTAATCATGATGTAAGTATGGATGTATGTATGTGGTCGGTGTATGTATGTATGTTTGCATGTATGTAATGTATGGATGTATGCATGTGTGTCTGTATATGTATGTATGTACGTACGTGTGTGTGTGTGCCTGTATATGTATGTATGTATGTATGCATATGTGCATGCATGTAATGTATGGATGTATGCATGTGTGTCTGTATATGTATGTATGTATGTACGTGTGCGTGTGTGTCTGTATATGTATGTATCTATGAATATGTGCATGATTGTATGTCTGCACGTGTGTAGTGATAGTGTATGCATGGATGTATGTGTGTGAATGTCTGTATGTATGTGTATCCATTTGTGTTTATAAGCATGCATGGATGTCTCTATGTATGTATGTAGGTGTGTGTGTGTGTGTGTATATGTATGTATGTATGTATATGTGTGTGTATGTGTGTGTGTGGATGTTAGACATGCCATATTTTTCCCCTTCCGCGAATGCAAAGCTTTGCAGCTATGGAAATGCCATTTCCTCCATCCAATTATGGATCTAGCTTACTAGCTCGATTACTAATCCTAGGTTTGCTTAATAACTCACAAAGACGCATGCCTCGAATCTCGATCCCAATTCTGGAGCTCTTTTAGCGTGAATCTGTTCCATACCCAACAAACAAATGCATCCGCATATTCGACATCTTCGTACCCAAATGCGGAAGAAGCCATGTGCTCCTGCCTTTGCATAGCATTCTATGTTTAGCTAAGATTTGGGGGCGGGGGAGGAAACGAATTCGACCCACCACTGAAATGCAAAGATGTTGTAGGCCCCAACATAATAATCAGCTATACAGTCAAATCATGCAAGAGAATATGAAAATAGTATATCAGAGACCTAATTGGGCTAATCAGTTATACATGCAAATAAGATGGGATTAATTAACTGATGTACTGATGAGCTTTGGGTGTCATTAGAAACAAGGCAGGGTTTAACCCACTCGATCAATGCCCCTTATAAGACTTAACCGCAAAGCACCGACTCATCCATATCCATGTATATGCATATATACACATGCCTCTTATCAGAACTCAGCATTTGCAAACCATTCACCGTGCATTTGCAAACCTTTCACATCTTTTGAGCCCACCACTGCCCATCGGTTCATGTTGCATCTGAACATTAGAATGCCATGCTACCTAGAAGGAAGGAATGGCATGTATATCATGATCCCCACCATGAATACATCTAAGCTCTTCCATGCCTTCCATTAGAAACATTGTCGGATTTATGGGGCTTCCCACATTCAACCATCAAAGCCCAGATCAATAGAACCGCGAGAATGCATACACTTAATGTCCACATCCACCCGAAGAGTCCAGATACCTTTCATATTGCAAACTGCTCAATTTTGCGCACCGACAGCCCATTCATGTAATCACACCCCAATGTTTAATGTTTTGGAATTTACAAGTTGGTGTATCCAAGAGCTTCTACCCCTTCACCATCATGCTTTGAAGGAGAACTTGGCCCTGCACAGCATCTCATCAAACTGAAATGGGTGCCTATCAACCCACTCAATGCACAGCATCTCATCAAACTGCAATGGGTGCCCATCAACCCACTCAATGCACAGCATCTCATCAAACTGCAATGGGTGCCTGCCCATCAACGCACTGGATGCATAGCGTCTCATGAGACACGCTCCTTGCTTACCAGGAAATCAATACTATTTGGATACCACCAGCCCAAAGGGGGAGGGAAAGAAAGTAACTGAGCTCTTGTTTGCTTGAAACAAGATTGCTAGCTCAGTTTTGGCATTGGAGGGTACAAATACCATATTATATCACAAACGCCGATAACAATTTCAAGTTCTGAAAGCTTCGCTCGAGGAGGTGCTTCCATCATGGCTGATAGAGTGTGACCTTATTAGCCCAACACTATATAAAACAATCTGATAAAATTTTTCTTTTCTTCGCATAATGTGGAGAGAGTCAAATAGGTAGCTGTGGAGGTATTGCTTCCGAAATGATCGAAGAGGAAGAGCTAGTGCTTCGATGCTGCCCTCTGAAACTGAATAGCTTCCCACCCGAGAAGGTTCTTCTCACAACTCGACTACATCTGAGAGAATGTGCCATCATGGCTGTGAATGCCTCAGATCCGAGGCTCTTCATCTCTTCCTCATCATCACTGTTAAAGCTCTTGGACTTAAGATCCCTTACAGTGTTCTCATGGTCGTTGGCTTCACTAACAGTCACCAAAACCACTGACGATGATGGTGGTAGTGATGATGACGAAGGTACCAGAGATGATGGCGCCGACGATGATGATGGCACCAATGATGATGATACTGACAATGATGTGACTAACTTCTTCATGTCCACCATAGCATCAGCCCAATCTTGAGCTTGTCCATCCAAATGTCTATCGTGCCCAACCTGAAAGACTAATGACCTTGATCTACCGATTGTTCCACGTTCTACATCGTCCCTGCAATCCTGGAACTCATCATCATCATGGGTGACGGCAAACCGCGACATGGAGGCTCGACCTGCTGAGAAGCATCGAAACCCTAAACCTGGCTGCAGTGCATTCCCATTCCCCATTTGTTCGGCAAATATTAGAGGACCCCGCTTCTCTTTCACTGGCCTCTGCTCACAGTTTCGAGGCGCCCCCCATACCAACTGCTGTCCATCATTTATGTCCTCTGCTTCTCCTTCATCTAAATGAATCAGGAAATAATATTCAGGCATACATTAATCTCACCCGAACTTCAAAATGTATCTGAAATTCATAAATGTATGCATAACGGGGTCCCGATGAAAATCCTCTTCACATGATCAATGCGTCAAGTTTTGCAGATTTCACACACAAACACTCCATGAAACAATTGACTGACATGGATCAAGTTCCATCAGAAAATGCCACAATAATAACATAGAGCAAGAGGTTCCTTACAGCTCCACAAAGCTTTTAGTCTCTGTCGAGCGAGGAAATTTGATGCCCAGTGAGATTGAAATAAACAAGCAGCACAAACTTGAAGTGATTGGAGAGAACCAAATCGAAATAATAAACAAGTGATATACAAAGCCTAAAGACAATCGAGCAACAGTAATCAAGCTTCAAGCAATATTTGAGCAATTGAATAGAATATACAAGCGTAAAGCAATATTCAGACTTTGACTTTGGAAACAATCGAACAACAATACATGATCGAATAACCAGCATGCAATCTTAGAGCTGTATATAGAAAAAGCTTAGAAAGAATCGAATAACAAAAATTCAAGATGGAGGGCATACATGCAAAGCTTAAAGGCACAAAAGAAAAAATTTGCAAAAGAGGGAAGGAAGGCAGCGAGGAAATCTTACCGGGAACATGGAAGGGTTGAAGGTCGTGAACGGGATCCTGGTGCTGGAGAGGAGGTAGTGGTGGAAGAAGAGCTGCATCAGAAGCTTCTGGAGAGCTGGGCTCGGGATCAGGGAGGAGGACATGAGTCCGGCAGACAGGGCAGTTCGGGTGCGAATGGAGCCACATATATATACACTCTAAGTGGAAGCCATGGCCACATCTCGGGAGCACTCGCACCATCTCTCCATCTTCGAATTCGCACAAGCACACGGCGCAGTCGCTCGATCCGCACAATACCACAATCGGATCATAGAACAGATGCCAATCTGATTTCTTGTCGTCGGAGCTCATCGCTGCCATATCCATATCCTTATCCTTATCATCGCCATTGTCTTCGTCATCATCTTCATCGATCCTATCCCCTCGGACAGTTTCCATGTCCATCTTCCCTGCTTCCAACAACATCTCCATCGTCACTTTGCCCCCTCTGCTGCCTACAGCTGTTGAGGTTTCCATAGCTAATTTACCCCCTTCACTCGTCCACAACATTCCCATTGCCGATTTCTGCTCTCCGTCGACTATGGAATTCGATCCCAAACTCGAAGCGCAATCCCTCGTCGATGCTGCATCTCTATCCACTTCCTTCCCTTGCTTGTTCCTGGTTACATCCTCTGCCATGGATCTGGCCATGCAACAACCTCTTCGATCTGAAGAAGACAGGGACGACCTCTTTCGATATTCGATCACCGGAAGGCTCTCAATCTCTCCATCGCTGAGCCCTCTCTGCGGGAAGCTCGGCCATACGATTTGCTCTCCATTGCCCACCATATCCAGCAGAAAGTTGTTGAGATTGGTGTTCCTTCTTCTGAGGCGCCTGCTCCGGCGGAAGAATCCATGGCCGCGCTGCCTCGAGCTGCAGAACTTTGCAACCATGGTGTAGTAGCTAACCAGCAAGAAAGCGGCGGCGAGGATGCCAATCACTGCAATTACGGCGGGGGAGAAGGTGCCATGGCTGGATTGAGGCGAGCTGCCACGGCTGTCGGACCTGGTGGTGTTAGGGCTGGCCTGGGAGCCTGCCTTCGAAGACATCTCCGAAATTCTCCGATGGAGGCCGAGGTGTAGGGAAATGGTACTAAATCCGTGAAATGGAACCACAGTAAGCTACGTCGACCTTCATCTGCTTCTTCTTCTTCTTCTTCTTCTTCTTCTTCTTCTTCTTCTTCTGATGCTGTTGCTGCCACTTCTTCTTCTTCTTCTTCTTCTTCTTCTTCTTCTTCTTCTTCTTCTTCTGATGCTGTTGCTGCCGCTGCTTCTTCTTCTTCTTCTTCTTCTTCTTCTTCTTCTTCTTCTGTTCCAGTTCTTTTCTGCAGGGGTATCTACGACGGGTCGGGCATCTCCGAGATTCTCCGATGGAGGCCGATGTTTAGGGAAGCGGTACTAAATCCGTGAAATGGAACCACTGTAAGCTACATCAGCCTTCATCTGCTTCTTCTGATTCTGTTGCAGCCGATGCTTCTGCTCCTTCTTCCTCTGCTTCTGCTCCTTCTTCCTCTGCTTCTTCTTCTTCTTCTTCTTCTTTTCTGCAGGGCATCTACGACCTTCTCGAGGTCGCCATGGAAGCTTGAGAAACAGACCAAAAATGTCAAAGAAAGGATCATTTCTTCTCATTCATCTTCTTTTTCTTTTGTGAAGAGTTTTTTTGTTTCTGCATTTCACTTATCTGGGCCTCTATTTTGGGGAATTTGTAGAAAATGGCCCCCAACCTCAATATATAAGAACTAAAGAAGAAGAAAAAAACAAGAATTAACAAAAAAAAGGAAGAACTTGGAAGATAAATCAGGGTGAAGAGAAGAAGAAAGAAGGGGAAGAAACAGTGAAACAGTGGAACTTGGAAGATGATGAATCGAAGAAGAAAAAAAAAATCGCTGAAATCGCCGGTGCGTTATATGGCGGGGCGTTGCTGGAAATCCGTTCGCAGAGTCCGTGTTCCGAGCTGCTGAGAATTGACGATGCTGACGCGTTCCGAACTGCTCGAGAACTGCTTAGGAACTGAACTGCCTCTTTTGCCTCATGGGTCCCCCTTCCCCCCGCGTTGTAAAGACCCTGAAAACTTCCACGCTGCAGAATGGGCGATCGGTTAGAACCTAATCTTTGCTTGTTTGATCAGAGGCGAGCTAACGGTGTAGAACCAGGCCTTTGTCAGATTTGGGCGAACGTTAAAGATCGTGTGACGAGCCAACACTGAATGCGTGAAACGAGCTGGACGTCTGTTCGATGCAGAAGGTGCTGGAAGAGAGTTCGATCGGTTTGATGCAGAGGGTGCTGGAAGAGAACCTGATCTGTTTGATGCAGAAGGCGCTGGGAAAAGAACTCGACCTGTTTGATGCAGAAGGTGCTGGAAGAGAACCTGATCTGTTTAATGCAGAAGGCGCTGGAAGAGAACCTGATCTGTTTGATGCAGAAGATGCAGTAGCTCGACATCGAGGGTTGGAAAACAAGGCTTGACAAGGTGCTTCTTCCGGCTTGTGAGCCGCCATTAAAGTTCTAGATCGCCGAGCTTGACTTCCCTAGCTGTTCACCGAAGAGGCCAGAGAAGACGGCATAATATTAGTATCGTCTTTGATTGGAAACATTATTATTAGCAATGCCTAACATATATCCCTCGCACAATCTTCGCACGAATAATGTCATCGACGAAGTGCACTGTAATTTATCATCAAATCCGATGATCGTCAGATACAGTTCTCTTCAGAGGCGTATCCAACCGAGACGCTCAAACACTCCACCGACCAACTGACCAACCGACTAGCATTTTAGGTACTCCTTTTTATTTTTTTGGCATATGGGCCCAGATTGATCATAAGCTCTATTATTTTATACACGCGATGAATTGCGACACTCTCTTAAAGGACAAAATGCGAACGTGAATGCGATGAGCCTCTCATACGAATAAAATAATGAATAAAAGAAAGCCTGAGACATTGCTTGCTTGACGAGCCTACCATGATATATAACTTGGGTTATATGCTCGTATAAGAAATGTTTTGGTTGATAGCCTCTGGCGATACAGAAAATGTAACATGTTAAAAAAAAAAGAATTGAAACAAGCATAAGAGGCTCCCCAACTAATGCGATGAAAGGTCCGAATTAGATTTATTTCTCCAACACTTGTTATATTTGATGTCGCTCACAAAGCTGACGGTAATTGGCATTTGCACGATGCTTCTGTATTCAATGGCAGATGCGGAGCCGGAGAACATCCGTGACAAGCACACAAACAAAATGGTTGTTATCAAAACTCGATTATGTTTAGGCGGAGCTTCTGATCGTTGACATAGTTATCAAGATCTGTATATAGCTTTTAAAAAAGTACGAGTTATTGCCGATAGATATGGCATGCTTGTATGCCAAGTGATGCTCATGCATCAACCCATGTTAAGGGAAGAACTTAAAAGTCGGTGTTGGAACCATTCCTCTTCAATACCACCCATTAGCATGATAATATCTTGTCTTCTCGCTTAAAAAGAAAATAGTATCTTGTCGAGGCCCACCATGATCTTGATAGAATGTGACAATTGTTTGCTCATCGGAGCGAGTTCGAAATCCTCACCCTAGATTTTTTTTTTTTTTTTCAAGAGCAGAATCCTTTGATGCATTCACACGATATCTAGAAAATGACAGAAGAAGGATTCGTTATGGCCTAATTTGAATGTTTCATTTCAGAAAATACAAAATAGCACCACTCGAGCAAAGAAAAAAAATATAATTATAATACTAATAATCATGATCATGATCATCCACGGAGTAATTGAGATTGATCAATCGAAAACCCCTAAAGGCTAACAAAATACGTAAACAAGGAAAATCAAACATCCTTGTTCGCTTCTCGATTTGTTTTCAAAGTTCAAAGCTCTAACCAAATGGAATGCCAGAAGAATTCTACACACAACATATATATGGGAACATTACCAAAAAAATGTCTAACAAAATTATAAATTATATTTCAACGCTTACTAAAACTAAAAACCGCAAATTAGCACCTAGTTTTTAAAATTAACACTCAATCAATTTATTAAAACCAAATCAATTAGTTGCGAGCTCAATCAACATCAAATCAATTAACTGATTAACACCGTGTTAATCAATTTATCAGATTTTAAAATTATGTACTTTTGTTAACTAGATACAGTAAGCGAATCAATCGATGAGGATCAATTAGTGGGAAGCGATTCGGAATACGATCGAGTAATGGTATACTAACGGAATGGATTGGGTGTTAATGTTTAGTGGAAGATAAGGGGTGGCATCAATTTGTAAATCTATTATTTTTGTAGGTGTTAAAATAAAACATTTTATTTTAGTAGGCGTTAAAATGTAATTTATAAATTGGTTAGGCATTACCAGAAAAACAGCTAACCAATTTATAAGCCTACCAAAACTAGAAATTGCAAATTAACGCCTAGTTTTAAATATTAATGCGAAATTGATCGATTAGCACCACCAAACCAATCGATTGCGAGTTCAATTAACATCGAATTAACATATCGATTAATGCTCAATTACTCGATGAACACCAAAATTAATGCCCTGGTCAATCAACCAGTCGGATTCGAGCATTGCGAATTTTCGTTAATCGAGTATTGCAAGGGAATCGATCAGGATCCACCGGCGGGGAAGCGATTACGAATCGAAATCTCAGTTCCAGCGGAACGAACCGGATTGCAGATTAACAGAAAACCGATCGGGATCGATCCGCGGGAAGCGATTCAGGAAGCAAATAAAAAACCAGCGGAGCTCTTGAATCAAATGAATTACGTGCTTCTTTCTGTTAACCGATTTAAGAAGATGTAGTTTCTGGGAGGAGGGGCATCGCCTGCAATTTCCCAAAAACTTCTCGCGGAGCCGAAGCAGAAAGAACGACGCAGACGACGCAGACGCCGGCGCCGCAGACGCAGACGCAGACGCAGACGCAGACGCATCGGGAAGCAGACGGGAGCAGAAAGGATCGAAGCGGCGTTCTCGCATGGCGGAGAAGTTGCAGCCTGTGCAGGTGACCTACTGCGAGGGTACCTCTCTCTCTCTCTCTCTTTCTCCCATTTCTTTCTCTTCAAATTCACGGAGTTTCTGGCTTCCCTCCTGCGCTCCTGCCTGCACGATCTTTGTACTGAAACGCGCATATTCTTCCCGTCGTTGAATGTCACGTGCAAAAATTTTCCTGGTTTTCCCCACCATTGGAAGCTTTTCTGCATCCGCTTCCCCCTTAGCTTAGCTTATCTTGATCGAGCGGAAAACAGTTCGTGCAGAAACAAATGGCTTCCTTCATCTGGCAAGAAGCCGTGTAGCTAATTTAAATGATATGGATTTTGTATCGATGCGTTCCGTATGCTGTCGGTGTTGTTGTCTGCGAGAGACAGCTGGAATGACAATGGCGGAAACACAGAGAGGGAGGCAGATCTGGTGCACTCATTGTAATGCTTTCCACACATTCAGTTATGTAATGCGCATTTTCACAAAGATATAGACAGTATTGAGAGAGTTTGTGTGTGTGTGTGTGTGAATGATGGTGGTGATGGCATAACGTGACTGTAATACAACGAGAATTCTCTCTTCTTGTTGGAATTTCGATGTGTTTGAACGATAAATAAAAAACAAGAACTCATGTCTGAAAATTAAAGATTACATGCCAAAATCCAAGTTTTTGAGCTTTCATGAGATTAGGTTTGTGGCAAGCAGACTAACAAAGATCATGCTTGTTTCCATATCCTCCTTGTCTAGGTTTTCCTGTAAACTGATAAAGAGCTCTTGAAAGTTATTACCTCGCATGAATTCCCCCAAGATATGACCTGGTATTCTCATATTCAAGGCATTCAAATGAGACACAGTTTCTGTTTTCATCCTTATTTAGGTCTTCATATGCGAGATTTTCAAATGCAAGAAGCTCTTTGATATATGATGTAGTCCATCCAACAATAACTTGACTAGCAAACAGCGTCTTCACATATGACATCCGCCATCTTGCATAATTTTTCTATCCTGGCCTCTTTCGTATATGGATAATTTCACAAACTACTCTTAAAGCGATAACATGCCAAAACCAGTTTATGAATAACTTCCTATTTCTATTATATAGGTGAATGATGTGGTCCACTGAATACATGTGTCAATATAAATGGCAGTAACATAATGACTCGTTTCATACGTGTATCAATATATATGGGAGTAGCATAGTGGCCCACGTCGTAGTCAAATTTAAATTATATTCATTCCAATTGCTCAATCTAAAATATTTGAGCTTAACTTAATAGTTCGTTTTCTTTAATCTCAATGGTGCATGTGTATTTCTTTAATCAGCAATAAACAATACATTGTTATGAGTGAGGGATTGTCACCTATTGAAGATGTGTCAGACATCCTCCACAAATTCTTAATATTACTAGAAACAATGCGGCATTGTAATGTGAAACCTAACATGCTATTCCGCACCGAAATTTATTGGATTTCATGAATTTTGATTGCAATATAACAATTGGTGTTACAACCTAGTTGAATATTCATTCTGTAATGCAAGCATATGGTGTTCCTTAGTATGCAGTTTACCAGCAGAATACTGTGAATTTAGTCCAGACTTTGAGAAATGCAAACCGTGGCTAATACAAAATGCTCCGGAGTTATACCCAGATTTGGTTAAAGGTAACTATTAGGATTCTCTCCTTCCATATTAACATTGTTTACAGAATAGTGTAAAAACTTCTCTTAGTTGTAAATAGCTTCTGCTGGGGAAGATGAGGAGAAGACAGCCGAGGAGATTCAAAATTTGAAGATATCAGGTACTCAATGTGATCGATACAAGTGAATGTATGATATGCAAAGTTCTTGATTACAATGCATGTTTGCAGAAAATTATGCTTCTAACAATTTCCTGAATTTTGATGCATTTTGGGAGCATGACTTCCAGTCATACCTTTGTGATGTGTTCTACGATTGGCCAGTTGATTATGTATGCATCTAGTGCACAAGTTTATTATAATTCTTGGAATGGCTCTCTGTTTGCACTGGATGCTTTATTTTAATGCAAAATTTAGTGCAGAGGTAGAATTATTTGATTCCGTGCTGCCAAGATTCTCAGAGAAGAGCCATGATTGCCTAGCAAACACCTTACACAGGAAAGGAAATGGTGGGCATGTAGATGTGAATAAGAGAGTTGGTGCATTATTTTCCTAAGAGTTTGGAATAGAAAATTAGTGGGAATTATTCTTGAAAGGACTAACATGATCACGCCAAGGTTCTTACTGAAGAGCCATGATTGCTAAGCAAACATCCTATAGAGGAAAGAGAATGGTAGGTGGGGCATGTAGATGTGAACAAGAGAGTCAGTCCATTATTTTCTTAAGAGTTTGGAATAGCCAATTGAGAAGAAACTAACACAATGGTAGACACCATGTTTGAAGCACATGTATCTACCTCTTACTGTAAAAGAAACTAACACAGTGGTAGACATGATGTTTTTCTCAAATCTGTTCCTTTATGATCTCATCGGAAATTTCTCTCTTGTAGGTCTGCATGTATACTTGTCTACTTCAATCTCTGGTTAATGTAAAGAGTCCCTGAACTGTCATTTTGCATTGTGCAGAGCTGATTGTCTCCATGTTTGGCAAGTTGTTTTAGAATGTCAACCTTGAGTACCTTTGCTTGATGAAGCTTCTGTAGAGAGGGGCTTCAATATTAGAGGGGCTCCATGTTTGACCAAGTAATATCATGAGGCACGCATGCTTTGCTACTATCATGGGGGTGATTATTGAGACTAAAGGTCTCTCCAAACCTGTCTAGTTGTGTGCCTTATGGAGATACAGTCCTCATGTCGCTATTCATTGCTCAGAATAAGTGACATAGGGTAGAACAGATCAGCTCCTTCAAGTATGCCCACTAAGTCAGAAAGTGCAAATAGATATTGACGGTGTGGATAAATGTTGTGTACACTACCATGGAGTTGCATATCAATAACTGGAACATGCATGGCTACATGAAACATAGCGATGAATATTACATTCATGACCAAGTCCCTCTCTACATGGAAACAAGAAACCATGCCAAAACCAAGGTTGCAGAGCCAAAGAAACTAATTCTTCTAGTAAATAAATAAATAAATAAATATATATTCTCCAAGTACATGGTAAGGGAGACATTGTCTCCTGATGTGAAACTAAGAGAACGCAGTTGGCAAGGAATGTATAGTTACAAGAAGGGGCCATATCACTGTAGATAGATTCCTGAGAAATAATTGCTTCCAATCAATAAGCTGATAGAATCCACTTTCTATTTTTCTGAAAATTAGAATTTACTGCATTCTGATCTGTTACAATATCAACTGATGTGCAGTAGGTTCACCATTCATACTTGATAAGATAACTGTTTAAATGAAATAAGTTTTTATCTGGATTATTGTCCAGTCTTGATTTTACTGTGGTGTGTCTCATACAACTCATCCAAGTCCTGCTATAGCAATCTTTTGACTTCATTGTAATATGAATAGAACATCAGTTAATGATGATGATTTGTTTCTTTTAACTCCTTCACAGTTTGTCGATGTTGCTATATATATATTCTTCTGGTTATATTCACTCTAAGGTTTATATGACTGTTCTAATTTGTGAAACAGCCAGCACCTCAGAAACTAAGCCAGAAGAGGTGAAAACTTTACCAGGTGGGAAGGTGAAAAAGAAGGTACACTACCAGAACTAGAACTTCTCTTTGCTCATTTTGCTTCATATGTTTCATATTTTTGCGAATAATACACCAGGAGAAGCCAGAAGTTATTGTTGAGAAGGTTGTTCGGAACAAGCGAAAATGTGTCACGATAGTTAAGGGTCTAGAGATGTTTGGTGAGAATTGTTTCTAATTTTTGGTTTTCATGGCTTTTTAATATATACACCATCTTGTAATCAATTTAACGATCCAATCTACAGGTATTAAGTTGGGGGATGCCTCAAAGAAGTTTGGGAAGAAATTTGCTAGCGGGGCATCAGTTGTGAAGGTAAACAACTGGGCTTAAACCTTGAAAAAGTACTGAAGGCTAGAGAAATCTTAGAAGCATACCTAACTGTCATCTTCTTTTCTTTAGGGCCCAACTGAGAAAGAACAGATCGATGTTCAGGGGGATTTTATGTATGACATAGTAGACTTCATCACGGAGACATGGAAGGATGTAAGGGAGTTTCTGGAACAAACCCATTTTATGTGTTGGTTAATAGAGATATTCAGTTACTTTGCTGAAGAAAACGTCATTTAAACTTCAGTTCTTTTGTGCGTTAGGTACCAACATCTTCCATATATATTTTGGAGGATGGTAAGAAGGTTGCTGCCGTCTAAACTTGTAGCATGGTGGTATGTGTTCCCCTCGTATCATCAAATGCCATTAAAGTATGGTTTCTGTAAGGAAATCTGAGGGTGAGGGTGAAGGATGTGAACACTGAAGTCGGGATCCGCAAGATGGAACCTTTACTCTAGGTACACATCACTGTTTTAAAAGAAAACCTCGATGAGTTTTCAAGATGTTGGTCGAGTGGTTTGCCCTTAGGCAGAATTATGTAACACATATCCCGTCGCAGAGCTCAACGAGTTTATTATACCGTCGTATTTTTCTTCTGAGTTTGTAATGTAATCACGGATGGTGAGGAGTAAGTGTTTCAGGTCACCTTTCTAACAATGTTATATGGATGCTGCTAATTATGAGCATAAAATTAAATTAGTAAATTCACTGGTCGACTAAGGCATTGAGAACCGTGCAACCCTGGAAGAAGAAGGCATGCTAAAGCTTGGGATTTTCGAAATTTCACAAGACAAGAGAGGGAAGGTAAACAAGCTTTCATGATCTAAATTGGTGGTAATAATAAATTTCAACTTGGCATGAGAAGGTAGTGATAGCAGGACTAATTCTTTTTTGCTTCTATTATCCCCTTTGACATATGTTGTTTTGGGGAATCATAAAAACTTGCTGTTCAAACGATTCTGCTTTCCATTGTCATTTACCAGCTGAGCTGAGATGAAAGTCTGAACAGATCACCGAGTGTTATTAGCTAACTATAACTCATAATTTGGCAGGAGATTGAGAGGATAAACAAATATGTCGAGACTTGGTGTCTGTGATGGTGTGTATATTCAAGTAAGACCTCAATCA
>JBBBWG010031375.1:20918-45605 GCA_037176905.1 Azolla pinnata | reverse complement strand
TAAGTTAATTACGTGGAGGTACAGGGTTCAAATCCTGCCCTATGCACGTATAATGATAAAGTATAAATATGATATATATTCTCATGTTTTTATTATTTTGAAGGGGTGTACCATGTACACTACGACACCGTAGACTCATTGCGTTTCTAAGATCGTCTCGACGCTTGGGCAATCGCAATGCATCAACCACGGATTCATCTCTATGAGGCGTACTAGGTGATGTTCTTATTGTACCTTCCATCATACGACGGATTTTGTCCCAAAATCTCGACAGCAGCCCCAATAGGTGCTTCAGGGTCATGTTGATTTGAACTCCTACCAAATCTGAAATATCCGGCTCGAGATCACGGGTTGGAATCCCATGTCAGGCACTGTCATCTGCCACCTCCTAATGTACTTCCTTCGGCCTGGGCCTGTACTTTGTCAGCTTATTGTTCATTGGTTGCTTCTACCCGTTGCCAAGTAAGCCTACGAACGTTATCTTGTCCCTTCCATTGCTCTGTTCGAGCACGGCTCCGAGTTGTCACTAGTTGGACCATTGGAGTGAATGAGGCGAACTGATAGATCTTTGCTCATTGACACCTCTCCTTGGTTGGGTGTTTGTCATGGGGGTGGGTGTGGGCAGTTCACTACATAGTGAAGTGGTTGGTAGCACCAGACACATACAAGTTCCCCATTGGCGATTTCCATAATTCTAAGTTGGATCTGCCTCTGTTCATGTATTAGGCCCATCATTCCAAAACTAATTTTTTATTGTGCTGGGTTGAGTCATTATGCAAGGAAAACTTCCACCATGGGCCCCTTGATGGAACCAGTTATTTCCGTGTAGTCCGCACTGATGTTAGACCATTTATATAGCTTTGGATGGTTGGTGCATTTTTCCTTGCCATAAGGTTGGTTGTACTCACATGTCACCATCGTATGCGTCCGTGCTTGGCATAGTGCATAGCATTGGATACATTTCACGTTAGAATACCAAAACTGTAAGCATATTGTACACTATATGGCTTGTTAAAAGGCTTTCTCCTTGGCTTATAGGAGAGGGGCAAGTGCGCAAAATTGAGACAGCCCTATCCCAAGCTATTGATGGTTGAGGTTAAGTGCATTATTTAAAACCTCTGTCAAAGGCACACTTGAAAAATCCAACAACGCTAAGGATGACCAAAGAAAGTGGTTCCTTCAACTTCAGAAACTAACGCTTTTGCATTTCCTTTGATGGAGTTGCGTCCATCAAGCCTTGTACTGCCCAAAAACGTAACAAGAGCTCCACCCCGAATTCCCTGATCATATGTTGTTGAAGGGAGTAATACTCTCTTAGCACTTCTATTGGATCAATCTTAACTTGGAAGAGCTCTTTAAACTAGTCTACCAATTATTGGAATGTCGCAAAAGTGCTAATATGTTGTTGTGCATACCACTGCGCTACCTAGCCTTTTAAGGATAGTGAGAATTCAACGACCATAGATTGTTCTCATTCCTCTGGGGACAATTCTTGCTCAAGTTTATTATCTAACTACAACCTCCATGATATTTGAAAAGCTTTCATCAAGTTAGTCTCGTTAGGATCCTTCTCTTCAAAGCTACGCAAGCTTGGTTTGCATCACTGGTCGAAAAATCATCACCACTTCTATAAAACTTTATTTTTGGTAGAGTTAGAAGCTATATTTGGGGATACGGATCGACACTTAACAGCTATCACCAAACTCTATTCATTACATCAAGGTATGCATAGGATGTCTGTCTATGCCTCTAACAATTAGCATGTAATGTTAAGTTGGATGACCAAGCACTCTATGACTATGTTCGTTGGGGCCTATGAAACAATGTTAAAAATCTACTACTCAACTTCCTCGAGCCTACTTCCTTGTCGCAAGTCATCACGGAAACAATCAGTTATAGCAATTTACTTTTTGAGTTTCGTCAGGAGGAATAAGTAACATCGATGTGTAGAGAATTGAGTGTTGATCTCAATGTGTTGGATATCATGTTTGTTGAAAATCTCCGATGTATACAATGAAAACCTAGATTGGGATTGTGGATCTATTGTTGCTTCTCATTCTCAGCCTTTGGTGTATTTATCAATCCTAGTTCTCAATCTTAATGGTAATCATCTGTCGATGTCTTGGAGTGTTTTTTACTGTGGTTCTTATTTCCTTGTTTTGGCTACTAAGCTTAGTTTTCAGTTCAAAATAGTGTGAATTGCTCAATGCCCTAGTGTCTAACTAACAATATATATATTGTTTTTAATCTTATTTGAGCGTATATTTGTATAGTACTTGTCTATTCTTTAGGAACATTGTTGTGTAAAGATAATGTAATATTGTGTAAAAAGAGAATCATTTCGACTATTCCCTTAGATACTAGAAGAAATTATTAGTTTTTGTCTTATATTTCAAAAGACTTTGATATTGGTGTCGAATAATTTAGAAAAGAGCCCAAAAAATTAGCAAATTGTAACATAAAAAAACTTTTTAAAAAGCACAAATTTTCGCAAAATTGATGTTTGTCATAAAAAGTTTAAAATTTTTAATATACGTATCTGATAATAATGAATTAAATCCATTGAGTTCATATTTAAAAGTAAATATAGAGCGACCATGATCAATACATTTAATGAATTTGACTATAGAAGAACATTTGTCGAGACTTTTTATTAAAGATATGTTAAGAAATATATGAAAAAAACATAGTAGTTGCATAATTTTATCATTTAAAAAGATAATACAATAAGGTTATATAATAATACAAAATATTGTTCTCACAAAATTGTGCAATTATAGCTTAATTTTCTCAATTAGAACCATATATTGACATATTTATGCTTTTCATCTTTACCTTCTCCTTGATCATATGCTACATGGGTTGATGTGGCGAATCCACTTATGTAACACAAGAATATAATGAATTTTTATATAAAAATATATATAAATGTTTATATTGATAATATATTGTGTTGCTTAAGTTATTGGATCTCTTATTAGAGTAAAGGTCATGGGTTTGACTCTCACCATGTTTAATTTTTTTTCTTTTTTGTAGAAATACATGGCTTTATGTAGAATTGACTTCTTCTAGAAATTGAAGCTTTAGGTATTACATTCATTAAGTCAAGATTTGTGTGATCAAGTCAATTCTTGGCCAGGTCAATTGCAATGCGCCACATTAACTTGGATAGCAAAGAATGGGCCAGGTTTTTTGTAAATAATAAAAGCATAGGTCATGGGTTTAACTCTCACTATGTCCAAATATTTTATTTTTTCTAAAAACACAAGGCGTTTATACAAGAAGTTTATGTGCTAATTATTATTTATATAACACTATTACGGATAGCGTGTTGGCTATATTATCGCTTGATTGTAAAAGTGAAGGTCTTTTGTTCGACTCTCAGCTTGTGTATTTCTTCTATTTTTTTTGTATAATGTTTTGTGTGGAAAATTAAACATACAATTTAGAGATAAAAAAATATTTACTTTGATAATGTTCAACATTATCACGAATATAGTGTATTGGTGTATTGGTTCTATCCATATCACGTTATTTTCTTCTAATGTTTACAAAATACATGGCTTTATATAAGAAGTCGATTTGAAGGGGTCAATATGGGGAATTCTTCATAAAACATGTTATAATTTGTAGAAATGAATATTTATTTTCGTATATTTATAAATATTATCATCAATAGTGTATTGGTGAGATCGCTTGATTGTAACAGTAAAGGCTATAAGTATAATTGTCTCTATATCTTTTCCTTAAATGGGTATATGCTAGAATCGAGCATTTATAGAAAATTTATGTTTTATATGTTATATTGAAGCGGTTGATGCACCTCATTCACTTCTTGTATAAAGACATATAGTTTTTTAAGATCAACCCCTTGTAAAAATTCTATGTTTTATCCAAGAAGTCAATATATTTTATCAATTTCTTAAATAAAGCCATGTGTTTATACAAAAACAAAGACATTGTGAAGATTTAACTTATAAATATTTTGTCACAATCAAATAATTTAACTAATACACTATAATTATAATAATATTATAAATTCTTTGAAAGTAATTTACTGTTTCATTCATAATAAGCATTTTCTAATAAATGATGACGTAAAGCTTTAAAACTTTAAATTGTTATGATCTCTCTATACATTAGGAATGCCATTATTTTCTAACATCAACAGTTTTTCTACGAACCTTTAAATTACTCAAGTTTTGAAGTAGTTCTCTAAAAAAAAATTTAATAAATTTTATAAATACATGGAATTTAAAGATTTTTATAAATTGACATTGTAATTTTTTAGGATTTTAAGAAAATGTGAAGTATTTAAGTACTTTCCGAGTATTCAATGAGAATCTTAAAAGAGAACATGAAATATTACTTGTTCTTTATGCAAACGTAGTCAAGCTGATTATCTGTATGTGCTAATGTTCTCGCTTCCTTGGGTTAGGAGTCTGATTCAAAATTGTGGCTCATTTTCTTGAGTTTGATCCTTGTTATTTTGTGTATATGTTGTGCATTTTGTTTCCAGCTGTTTTTTTTTTAGAGCAATAATGTTTCGTTGGCTCTTTGTCTAGGCTGAAGTCTCATTAACATTGAAATGATTAGTTTTAGCTTCTATCAAATTTGTTGAAGTACCTGGCACTGAGAGTAGGTTGCTTAGATGCCTGGGGCCTTTTTATTGCTTGAGCGAACTAGTGCTCTCTATACACAAAGAGTTTCTAATAGAGGACTGATATTTTGTAGCACTATCCCCTAATGTTGTTTAGGTTCTTTGGTTACTTCTTTTGCACTATTAGTTTTGGCCAAAACTTTTTGTACCATCCTCTTTTCTATTTCGTTATAATGCTTACAAATAGATTTACCCGATAATGATACTTTCATGGATGACATACCATTAAAAGGATGTACATATGAAGAAAATGATGATTCGAAAATTAACGACAACTATAGGAAGTTTGTAGCAGACTGCATCAAGGATGGTGAGATGGTGATTCAAAAGCTCAAAGATGCAAATCTTTACATTTTCAAGAGAGAGAAGTTTGCATTTAGTCAACTTACAATCTTATTGATGGGCTACTTGTGCGAAGCGTATGGCCAGAGGCCTTTGCCATCCAAAGCGAATGCACTCTATGTGAAATCCAAACAAAAGTTCTAAGATTCTTTGGAGCAAGTGCCTTCTATGATCATATATAGATTTCACATTACACCCACTTCATTGAGCCATTGGTACGGATTACTAAAGCACAAAATGAGGTCTGAGTACATAGGTGCACGTGACTAACTTATCAGAGTTTGAAGTGATCATACCCATTTTAGGAATGATATTTGGTTGTAATACACTATATATTGTTATGTTACATTGAAACATGTGTATCAAATCGCATGTCTGGAACGCAACTGAGTCCTAATCGATAATGCCCTTGAATTCTCAATAATTGATGTCCGCACTATTGCGTACAGGTAGGTTAATAATGGTTCTTAATTGAACCTCCAAGTATAAACTCGAATTTAGGGTCGAGCTTATCCCTCTTTTAGCTATATAAAACTCCTTTCCCAGGTTCTTCCTTAGCCCTTTTTTGGCCAATGAAAAGGAAATTGGAACTTGGCCATATTGAAATATAGACATTCTTGACCGGATGCATTGGTATCGCCAATCGCATGACTTCATTGACAACTTCCAACTTTGCTGATTATTGATAATATTGGTTTTCCTTCTTTTTAAACCTAACATTAGATGATTAGTGCATCCTATATCTATGTGTCATTCGGAGGTCCTCAGATCAACATAGATTTTGAGGACTGGAGGCTTTGAATGGATACTTGGGCTGAATAAGGCCAGAGCATAGATTGTGCAGGCATGTAAGGGTGACTCATACAAAATTTATACAATGAAACCATATAGATGAAATGTCACAACTTTACTACCTATATAACCCTTAAGGCTAGTTATATTGTAAAAAACTTTGAAGGGCTACTTTAACTTAGTAATGTAATTGAAGGCCCAAGAAAATGAATATTCACATCTATTCTACCAAATAGAGGCCCAACGCTTGTCCATGAATCGTGATGGAGTAGAAGATCCCATCTACCACCCTTCATTGTCAGATGGGTAAGGGCTTCTAGGAAGTCTGTGACGATGTCCCCAAGAGCAAGAGTCTTGTCACCCTTGTGGCTCAAATCTAGCCGAAGCAAAGAGGCAGTTGAACACTAGCTAGGGTTTTTCGAGGAGCCCTATGCTAACTAGCACACACGATGTAAATCAATTCACAATCCCATTGATGCTAGCTCATTCAAAGAAGGGACCCGGGGTTCATTCCGATGCCAAAGTATCGAGCACCCAGATTCGCCGTCTGCTCGAGCTCCATGCTGTTCTCACTCTTTAATGGCTTCTTCTTCATCATCATCATCATCTTCTTCTTCTTCTTGTCCTTGGTGGTGGCGGTGCAGTCGAGCTGTGACATACCTTCTTCGGTCATGCTAGGAACGACAGCACCATCATCATCGTCGTGAACTGCAGCACTAGTGGGCCTTATGCTGAAGCAGCTCATCATCTCCTTGAGCATGATGGGCAAATGAGGGGCTGGGGGGTGGCTTGCAGGGCTGATCAAAATCAACAGGAAATCTGAGGTCAGAGTTCTTCTGTCGAGCTCGCGGGCAGCTTGATCTTGATCAATCAATGAGTTGGTAGAGATGGTGGCAATTGAGAGAGAGATTGCAGTTTTGGTGCTATTTCAGATGTATGCATGTATGTATGTATATATATATAATATATACATGAATGTTTGTTTGTTTGGTATTGCACTTCGGATTGGATTTGAATTTCTATGGCTTTAGACCTCTATTACTTGTTTCCCAAGTCATGCTTTGCCACCGTGTTGACCAAGCTTTGAGATCAGGGGAAAAAGAAAAGCGAACTTGGCCCCTCATCGTCTTCAAAGGTCAAAAGTCAAGCTTCTTCTTCAATCCACAATACTCTGTCTGGGTCTTTCTTCTCGCATCAAAATGTAACCTGTAGAACAATAACAAGTCGATCGACAAAACCGGTAAATTTTACATGTCTGTTTCTTTTTTGGAAATCCCAGTCGAAAATATATCTACCCTACTTAGTTCGAGGGAAGAAAAACACTTCACAAAACCATTGAGAAAGGGATTACAAATTTTAAACAACCCTAAAAGAAATGGACGATTCTAGTTTTTCGTTGATAGAGCAGCTCTTCCTATCAACCCATCTCCTAGCTCAAATCCCTTGGATCAAACACAAACACCGTTGGAGTTATATATACATGCGGCAACAAATACAACTGATTGGATCAAATTAAGAGAGCAATTGTAACCCCCGCTGGAAACTAAATGGTGGGAATATTTGTCCAAAGGTTAGTTAGTTGACTTTTGTTTTGCATTCTCTTGTAATGGGCAATCTAGACAGAAACCCATACGTTAGAGGAGCCAATTCATTATATGGTTCGCATACACTTGCAACTATCTGCAACGTCTTCGCTACAGTTAGCAGCACAGATTAGGCTCTCAACAGATTAACGGATTCATTGCAGATTTTACAATGCTTGAACCCCTTACATAGATAGATAGATATATCAATGGATGGATGCATTAAAAAGAATAAGGTCAATACATATACTGCTTCAATGTCTAAAAAGACTATCTTAGTCTTGACGATTTAGGGTCACTAGATAGACATAAACTCATGTCACTAACGACTTTCTCGCACACATAACCCTGACATACACTCATGTCAGCATGGACAACACACACCCGAGGGAGGCATGGCATCATCAAATGCAAACTACTGATGGCATACAGCGGCAAAGTTGCTAACGATGCCGCTAATGACATAACCGCAATGGCGCTAATGACAAAATGACATACAACCATGCTGCTAATGACATGTAGCCTAATGACATATAGCATTGCGGCTAATGCCATAATGACATACAGCAATGCTGCTAATGACATAACAGTGATGCCACTAATGACATACATAGAGCGATGCTGCTAACAACATACAGTGATGGCACTTACAGCGATGCCGCTAACGACATTACTGCAATGCCACTAACATACAGCAATGCTACTAATGACATAACAGTAATGCCGCTAATGACATACAGCAATGCTGCTAATGACATACAGCAATGCTGCTAACAACATACAGTGATGCCGCTAATGACATTACGGCAATGCCGCTAATGACATACAGCGATGCTGCCAACGACATACAGCGATGCTGCCAACGACATACAGCAATGCCATTACTCGAACTTCACCACATGGATACTCGAGTACTCATTCATTCAATGATTGGAGCAATCTTGGAGGGGGTCTCGACACATGCTTAATCTCGGAGTCGTGCTCATGCTGAGCCTCGGTGCCATGCTCATGCTCATCCTCGGCCCGGGCACCGTATGTATGTGGCTCAACCTTTTCATGGCCTTCAGTTTGTTATGCAGATCCTCCCCTGTTGCACTCTGGAGGAGCAATACAATGGAGTGATGGTGAGCCACTGCTTCAGTCACTTTCTTCTCCCCTGCCCTTCTCACATATGGTGGAGCACCTTGTGGTAACCTTTGCAAAGCCCTATCAGTAATTCCCAAACAAAAGCAAGATCAAGTTGTGTATCCAGAAGTGAAAGAGAAAACAAAATGAATTTTAGGGTCTAAGGAGAAAGGGGTTTTGAGGGATTAGGGTTTAGGGTCCTCCCCCCTCACCTGGCCTCTACTTCGACTTTCTTCTCCAACATCTGGCTTAGGTTGTAAAGCCTCTTCACCACAACAGGCTTCTTTCTTACAGCCTCCAGTCCACATGGAACCTTGCATATTAAGAGCAACAGCTTTATGACCTTCGACTGAATTTCCTCGTTATTCCTGAGATGCAGAACATCCGAAAGTACAGACCCTTGAAGTCATTCATTGCCCAGGGTTGAACCCGAATTCGAGTTTTCTCCACCACAAATTAGAGGAGAGAACACAAGAAAGGAGGAGAGAACAAGTGGACGGCAGCACCTGAGTATCTGTTCGGCCATTACGAGAATCGATGAAGGCGTATTCGCAATGAGAGCCGCAAATTCTGGGTAACGCGCAAGGTTTCCTAAGATCGACAAGGAATGCTTCAGGATCTCCTCATGAGGAGGACTACGGTTGGTGGTTTGTATAAGCTGCAATAATTTTGGTATGGCTCCTGCCTCTAATAATCTTTCGCAGCATAGCTTGGAGTGTTGGGTCGCCAAATCTGGAAATCACAAGAAGTTAGTTCTGGTAGTTTGGAGTGTTGGGTCGCCAAATCTGGAAATTACAGGAAGTTAGTTCTGGTAGATGCAATTTTTGGCCTCAACGTATTTTCAGCGAATTTCTCGTGCACCCACTATATCAATGCTTGACATGTTTGGGGTTGGATACAACCAGTGTATGACTACACATACATGTAGAATGCATACGTTGATGTGTAGCTAGCTATATGTTATCCAAGGTCTAGCAATATAGTGAATTACACGATCATACATGTGTACTTCTGTAAGTATGCAGTACTAGCCATGAACAACAATAAATTCATACATATATGTGAATATCTAGCTAGATTTATAAATGAGACCTGTCAAGGCATACTACGCACATATGGATGCCTATATGTCGGCATGTATACACCCATGTGTAAGCAAATACACATGCGCACATATATCGATATTATAGCAACAGCGACCTACCAATGGTTGCACATGTATGGAGAATGCCGCTAACTGTTTTCTGACTAAGGAGGGCTGCCAAGGCCTCTGTAATCCGATGCTCTAGACGCATCTTTTGATCGACGTTCGCAGCAGTGTTTTGCATTCGTTGCCGCAGAGCAGAAAGCTTATCCCTCAAGCCGTCACTTCTTTGCCTCACCAAAATGCCTCTCCATAGTGCCTGTTGTTAAATATATAATCAAGAAAACTAATCAATGATACTTCGGAGACTCATGAAAGTATTAGGGTGTTGGGTCATAAAGCAGAGAAAACCATCAAGAAAACCTGAATGGCAATTATATTTGTCTTTCTTTTGTTGCGGATCTTGCGCGCTTGCCAACCGCGAAAATGTCGTTGAATCTTAGTTGCTGCATCAATTTGAGAAGATGGCTCCTGTGAACAAGCAAGCTTGCAGCTTCCAGGATGAGATTGGACAGCATTTGCTATCAATATATGTGGAGATACAGTCATCTGTTTTTCACAAGAGGTCAAAATATGTTAATCTGGGGATATCATGTTAATCAATCAGCGTGTCTTCTGAAATATATGGATGGATCATTCACAACAAACTGTAGATTTGCCAAACCTTCAGGATGTGTGTGGCATAGTATTTCCTTTGAATCCATCCTCTACAGTAGGCCTGAATAACGGTGGCTGCCATACGTGACATCCTGTTCCTCCACACACTCTGAATCTTCTTGGCAGCAAGATTTTTCCTGAAACTCAAAAGCTTGCTCTGGAAGATATAGTCACGAACGCATCTCTGGATCACAAGTGCTGATTCCTTATACAGGACAAACTTTCTTCGCTCTTTTTTACATCGAAACAAGGCTTGAATTTTCACTGCATACTTTCGTAGTTCGCAATAAGTCTGCCTTGCTTGCTTCCCTTTGAAAAGCGCCTGGAATCTGATAACAGCTCCTCTAAGTCTACTGTATTGTGTTCTACAATAGTAAGACCGCCAAGATCTTTGGATGTCAACGGAAGAAGCTCGGAGCTTCAAATAGTATTTCCTTGCGAGCCATCCTCGCCAAAACTTTTGTAGTCTGACTGCACTGTCTCTGAGATGCTTGTATCGCATTCTACACATAAAACATCGCAAACAAGTCTGCAGATAGAGAGTTGATCTTTGAAGCTTCGAAAAGGATACCCTTGCTTCCCAGCCTCGCCAGAAAGCTTGGATCCTCAAGGCTGCTTGTTGCTTTAATAAAGCATACTTCCTCTCTGCACTCCTCCTGGCAAGAACTCTCCTCCAACACCTTTGAATCATCTTCAATGACCGCAAGATCTTATTGTACTTCTTATGCTCATACCTGCATCTCACCATGGCTTGGATCTTCACCACATTCTTTCTATCGCTACAATACCTTTTCATTGCTAAGTGGCCCCGTATATATTTCTGAATAACAATGGCAGCTTCTCTTTTCATGAGAAAACTTCTCTTTGCACTGAATCCACGCCAAATACATTGGATTCTGGTTACAGTGTCATCTTTCTGTTTTCTTACAGCAACAGTGTTTCTCCAGCATTTTTGAATAATTTGGGCTGCATTTCTATACTTCAAGTAACTCTTTCGTACATATCTACCTCTGGTTAGAGCTTGAACTAACACTACACTTTCTCTGAATTTCAAGTATCTCCTCCTTTGCTGTGATGTGCGGAAAAATCTCTGGATCAGAATAGAGGATTTTCTTAGTTCAAGGAAACTCTTTCTCAAGACAATCATACGCCACCATGCTTGGATCGTCGTTGTCGCAGAAAATAGCTGAGACTGCCTCATTTTAATTATGGAAAACGTTCTCCATTGATTTTGAATTATTAAGCAAGATTTTCGTTGATTCAAAAACATCTGACGAGTATATTTAGCCCTCCAAAAGCTCTGTATCCGAGAAACTTGTTGTGTCATTAAACCAAGTTTGCGTCTCATGAGCCATCCTCGGGTAAAAGCCTGAATTAAGGTTGCAGATCTTATCTCCTTATCTTGTGAAGATTCTTCTTGGGTGAAAGACTTCCTCTTTATCCACCTTTTTACATGTGATTGAATGAGAACCACCGCATCAATCTCTCTCCTCAACACAGCTGTCTGTTGAAGTTTGCAACCTTGTATGTTTGCTGTTGCTATGCCTAGAATTTACAACATTCCAGTTTTCATAAGCGAAAAGGCGAGGAGAGTAGCAACGCACAATATAAGTACCTTTGAGTTCTTCATCTGCTTCAAGGATAGCCTTGAATGAAGACTGGATCTTTGCAGCTGGTATGCCTGTCATGTAACGAGCGTGCATTGCTTTAGAAAATATGGTCAGCAGCAGATCTCTCAAAGGTAGCCAAAAATAATTTACAAAATAAATACCTTTGCGCTCTTCTTCTGAATCCTTCAATCTAGAATCCGTTAGAACTCCACACTTTATCTTCGGAATTTCGAAGCTCATATTCCATCTTAGATCATGCGTCTTCTCATCTCTAAGCTGAGGATAGTCCAAAGAGTTGATCGACGGCGTTAAGCATAATCAAACTGAGAACTTTTAAATTTGCTGAAAGCAATGACTCACTACCACATTACAAGCCCAGAGTCCTCAATACCATGACATGACCTCAGAAACATCATGCTGATGACTTGACCTACCTTTGCCTTGTCCTCCAGCATTCTGTGGTAAAGGAATGCAAGTGTAATTATGATACTCTGTTCACACACGCAAGGATTTTCATCCACAAAATACATTGACTGCAGCACCTGGAATACATGAGTATTTCCAGGTCAGAAATCTAGCCGCCATTAATGATTGCTAGTTATTTTCGAATTCTTAACTAACCCATGGTATATGCCCAAGTTTCTCGATGGCAACATTGAAAAGGTTTAGGTTTTGGGCAGCACAGATATTATTCTCTAAAGTAAGTGTACAGATTGTCTTGCTTTCAATTAGTAGACTTTCCGGTGTATTCTGCAGAAAAGAGTACACATTTTAAACAAAGATCCCACATTTAAACTGAAATCTAAGAGAAGGATAAAGGAACAAAAAAGGAAAGGAAACCTGATGAACCATGGATGACCTTGGAGCCTTTATTGCTGCCTGTGGTAGAAGAGCAGGATAATAGTAGTTAATCAAGTAGCAAAGAGCTTGTCCATCGGCAAATGATGACGTGAAATCCTTCACTGGAAAACCAGACCTCAATGATATGACCTGTAGAATCCCATAAGACATACAACAAGAATATGTGTTTTTAAACGAGCTTCATCAACAGAGCATGTGCAACTGGCATCAAAGCACAACCAGATTAATTTAGTTTCTGCTATGTATTATGGCCAAAGATGCATTTACCTGTGTCCATAGTAGCAATAAACTGATCAGAGATGAACTTTCTTGTTCCTTGGGAGCCTTTAAACAATGAAACCTTGAGTAAATACATTTCCAACAAAAGGAACTTACAAACATTCACCTGATTAAATGTTCAATGTTCTATAAATACCAGCACACATGGTTGAATACGAGTGATCTCTTCACGAAGTCTTGCATGATTAACTAACATGGGCATCTGTTTGGATACAAAGAGATTCCATGAGGACAGAAAATAGTGAACCTGTTTACAACCTTCATCTATTTCCAGAACATCTTTTACAACGTATTGACAACTATTAAATCATTCATCTATTTTCTTACTTGCAAATGCAGCATGACATTCCAAAGAAGAGAGAGAACTTTTTCATGGTATCCCCCAACCACATCTTCTGGTGTGATTGAGCATCCGAATGAATCTACAAGTGGTACTCCAACTCCCTCCAATCGTTCTAGAGCAACCTTACAATTATGGATATGGCGTCTTGGTCGATCTGATGGAAGCTTTACCTTCTGCCTTCCAAAAAACCAATTTATGTTATTGACTGCACAGAGTTATACCCCTAGACTTAAGAATGGGAGGACACACATTAAGAGGCTGCAATGATAACTTTACCATAAGAATAGAGGTATCACAGAGAAGTATTTGAACTAGTCGGCAAAGACGCACGCCATCTCTAAGGTCTTCTATAAGGTTGCTTAACATAAAGTCATAATCAGCCAGGCCAGCCTGGAAAAGAATTATTTTAGTGATATAGTTCAGGCTGTCAATTGTTTGATAAAACAGTTAAAATTAGCAAAAGTCAAAAATGAACAAAGCAATGCAGCTCCAACTTCAAATCCGAAATTTGTTCAGGAATGACCTGAACATGTGTGACATGGTACTGCAGGACCCCAAGATGTCCAACAATATCACCTTCTCCATGCATTGAGCTGAGAAGAAACTCTGTAAGAATTTTCAAAGATATCGAGGGTTAAATTTGTTTTCCATATGTCAAGAGAATATGGGAGCCTGAATCCTATAACTAAACCTTCACCTTGCAGAGCCTGTCGGCTAGACTTAATATTTCTGTTGATATGGAACAAACGAGGTGAACCACCATCAATCCCATCAATTCCACATGCTAGAGGAAGAGTGCTCTCACTCTTTGCCTTGTCAAGGGCTAGAACAAACAGGAGAAGCCTCTTCAGTACCACTCTCGCCAAGGCCTCATTATATCCTTGTTTGTACAACCCTTCAATTTTCCTGAGCAAATCAAGAAATTAAAACAATGTAGTTCAATGTTTCACAAGTGGACGCTTTGATGCTGGACAACCAATAGAGCATAACAATAATTAAACTCATCTGATTGGCTAAGCATCTATAGGAATACTGACTTGTTTGTAGCATGGTGCTTTGCCAATCCAGGATGAGCCAGGAAGTGTTTCTCTATAACCCATCTTAATATTGTATTTTGTGTCTCTCTCTCCTCCTCACCATCCTGCTGGTTGGAATATTCCATTTCTGGTTCAAGGAATGCACCATGGCCAAGCACTATGTGCAATCCCATTTTTAACCATGGAGTGTTGTAGCTCAGCATAGCTTGTATAAACTTCTCCTTGAGGGCAACATCAGTTAACATGGTGTATCCATCCTTCATCTTCAATCTGCCCTCATCAATATGCTGCCAAAAAAAAGGAGAAAGGGAAATGCGCCACATTTAGTAATATACATGCCAAACACAAAGTCAAGGTATGTCAATTAACTTCTCATCCAAATGTTTGATACTCCCTTATCTATAATATGCTGCACAAAGAAAAGAAAAACGTGCCACATTTAGGCCTACACAGGACATACACAATCAAGCTAATATCCAATTCTTCGTCTTTTGATCGACTCTTATATAAATCAATGTCTCAAACTGACCCATGCTATGGATATGAAAAGTAAGGAATTCAGGTATTAAATCCACTTTCTCACCGAAATGTGTCACACTTATTCCAAATTAAGGAACTAAGTACTATGGGCATAATGTTAGCATTACAATTGAGAGCCATACCGCCATGTTTTTTTTTAACATACAGTCACAGAAGAGTTTGATAAAAACAAATTAGAGTTCAGGGTTAGTTAAACAAACTGCGTTTGTAGAAACAATATAGGGCTAAAGGGAGACTCACTTTTGCCAGATGGATCATGGTGCATATGACATCTTCCCTGCTTTTTGCATCAAGCAACGGACTGAGCCGGGAACGAAGTACTGGGATCGAGCAAATGGGTAGCAGGGAGGAATCTGCAGGCAGATTTTCTTTCATTGATTTAGGTTTAGATGAAGCATTTCTTATCGGGAACTTTCTGCTCAAAGGACTATCTGGAACCATGGATTTCCCAGAATTAGAGAATAAATGCATGGCTTTACTTCGATCGGTTGCTAAAGGAGATATTCTAGATGACCTGCTATAGTTAAAGATACTGCAAGCCCCCAAATCGATATCATTCATTTGCTTCATTTCCATTTGTTCAGAAAGTATATCAAACATGCCAGGTTTCTTCACTTCAGAATAATGGAGAACAGTGTCATCGATACCGCAATTCTTCACAGTGATCGACTCGCGAACTGCATTCATTGTGCCATGATTTCGCACTTGCAGAGTTTGGGCATTTTTGTTTGCTCTAATCATCCCAGACAGAGTATCATTCGTACCACGACTCTTCATTTGCATAGGTTCAAAGATAACATGATTAAGCCAAGCTAAGTAGGCCTTTTCTTGAACTTCAAGCGAAATTTTGCTCTGATCTTGCTCGTATCGAGAAGCCTGGATCCGTTCACTCTCCATCTCTTTCAACTTTAGAGCTGCCCTTTGCTTGATCTTCTTGGACGAGAGAGGAATTGGGCATTTGGTCTGTGAAACAGGGGTACTAGGAAAAACATTCTCTTGTGTGAAGTTCAGCCTCGCAACGGAGCTCCTTCTACCAGGGCTATAGAATGGATGCTCCGTCCTGATCTTGAAATTGGCGTGAGTGCGGAGAGAGCTCTGCCCCGATGGTGAGGACAACGATGACGACGATGATGATGTTGAAGAATAAGAAGAAACCCTTCTATATTTCTGGTCTGTCTGGGGCAAATTTCTCTGCAGTTGAGGGGGTTTGCAGAGGGGAGTTTTCTGTGCGGAGGAGGGGAGAGAAACGCCCTCGCTGATTCGCCCATCTGAAGATGAAGTGAAGACGAAGGAGCTCTGACGAAGGTTTTGGGGATGGGTTTGGCGATGGTCGCGAGGATCGGGACGTTGAGAAGCCATGGATGGATCAGGAACGAGGGTCTCCTTCTGTACCTGGAGGGATTTACTAGGGTTTCTGTCTGAGAAGAAGAAGAAGAAGCAGAAGCAGCGCCATAGCTGGAATGGAGAGGAAGAAGGTGAGCGAGGCGCGAATGAAGACCGTTGAAGAAAAGAAAACTCAAAAAGAGAAAAATGAAGAGAAGAACAGGAATTCTCTTGTGAAGTGTGTGTTATTGGGTTCTATTACTAGAGTGAGTAAGAAGATCTCATGGGCTAAACAGGAGCCATAAGCTGCTGGATTTTACCAGAGAGAAACAAAGAAGAAGATCTTGTGAAATGTTGAGTTTGAGTTCTATTACTAGAGTAAAAAGATCTAATGTGCTAAACAGTAGTTGTAAGTTGGATTACGGGGCAAAAAAAACAGATCCGATGGGTTGAAGGCTGGGGAATTGGATTTTCTTGGCATTAGACAGAAGCGAGCAAAAGTATAGGGCTGAGATCAGGGCTCATATGGGCTGACATGGGATGCTCGGGATTGAAATCAACTCCTCTGGTGAGCTATGTAGACAGACTGCAACTCGAATTTAAGACCCCCCTGTAACAAAGATGGGAATTCCGATTTCTAGTTGGCCTCCTCTCCCCTTGCCTAGCCTGCGCTATGTGGTGGTGTGCGCTCTTCGTGGTCGGTCGAGTAGTTAGTGTTGACAATGCATGAAAGTAAGGACATTAGTTTCGAATGGAAGCACCCTTTTGAAGGGAATCGGCCTTCATTTCTAAGGGGGGTCGGTGTCTAAGATGTATGGCTTCATGCAGATTACATGGGCAAAGGTTGTGCTTTGATTGCATATTTGCTAGAGTTGTTATATGTCTATTTGAGGTCCTGGTAGGACCCTATAGAATGATGCATCCATGACTCGCTAAGGCCTTGGTGGTTAACAAGATAATACAACCAGGCGTAAAAGGTTGACATTCAACTCGAATCGTTTAACAACTCTTGGTCTTCCTCTTTCATAGTCGGTGTTAGTTGATGCATGAATGCCACTTGGCATACACACAAGCTCTATTTTTACATGTTGTAAATTTAATATACATATGCATAGTTTTTGTTAAATATAAATTTATCACCAATATTTCTTGAGTTGGGTATGATAATGCAATGCTTAGTGTTAGAGAATTTTGTTGGCATGTCATATATTCAAAACATGATCATTAATAGCATTTTGTTTATTATATGTTTGTGCCACCATCCCTCCTTTGATGGTGACCTATCACGAATAGTAATGTATCAACTAGAATTTAGTATATTTGAAAAACAATAATCAAATTCTTTTACTAGTTCAACAACATTATTAACATTCTCTAAATGCTCCCATGTTTTGTGTTTAGGTGTGTGTCCAACCCAATCTACCAAATAATACAACTTGTTATGTATGATCTTTGAAAACTAAATACCTTTTGCCTCGTATTCTAGCCTTTTAACAAGTTAAACTAGAGGAGGTGGTGGAATAACGTGATCTAGGATTGAACTATCAACACAAGGTTCTTTCTAATGATAAGATGTGGACCATTGGATAAAGCTTAATGTGTTGAGGAAGATCAAGTTAGAAAGTAATATCATTGAGAGATCATGAATGGACCTAATTAACGTTCATAATTTAATTTGTTGCAATCTTGACTTTACTTCATAGTAATTATACACGATGTCTAACTCAAGGCTCCGGTTTTTTAAATGAGAAGTGCAAGCGATGTCGATTTGTTTCCTTCTTATATTTATTTTGTGCATGATGGTCAATGATAAGATTGTTTGAGTATGTTTTCAAGCATCATCTAGTGAGGGTGATATTTTATATTAGTGAATTATAGAGTATACTTTGTTAAAGAATAGATTGAGTTATTATAAGAAAACTTTGTCATATGTAAGAGATCAACTAAATTGCCTTGTTAATAGTTGATAAAGTTGCAACTTCCAACATAAATATTTCTCAGCTCATGTTTGGTTTGTACACTTTATTTGACCATTGGTTTGAGGATGATAGCTTGAAGAGACTTTTTGGGATATTTTAAACATTTCAAGCAAGTGTGTACAAAATTTGGCAATAAATTATGGCTCACGATCACTAATAACATACGTTTGATTGCATACAAGATAACTTATCGACTTCGATTTACAAAATTCAACAAGGTATTAATAAATTTATCGTGCTATTACCACATTTAAATTTCTTCATGAATTATTATTTTTGTTGGTCGAGTCAAACTACACATCAACCACCAGAAGTCAAAATTCGTGACAAATTTATCTAAAGCTAATCACGCTACTTATCACAAATTTATCATGAACTTGGCGTAAAATTTGTGTATCAAAATTGTGTTAAATATTATGGCATGTCATGTGCAATAAACGGCATGATTAGGTCGCGATAAATTAGCGGCAAATTTTGATGTTGTTTGATGCGACATTTTGATAAATAGAGATATGCTCCCTGCGTCCTGAAGCTGTACTCTACTCTCTGTCTCCATTTTAGCTATGGTCTCCGCTCTCATCATGCCCATCTTGATCACAATTGGCACACTATTGCTTTTGCCAATGCTGGTGGTGGTGATAGTGATAGTGATGATGATGATAAGATAGTCATTCTATTCTAATAAACTCACTATTTTCTTATTGATCCACTCTCATCTCTTCTTCTATTCTCTTATATCTTCTTTCAACCATTCAATCTCTTACTTAATTTGGACAATATCAGTCAATACTTTATCAACGTTTATATATATATATATATATATATAGGTGATGCTTTTGAGGGAAACACCAAAGGGTGTGTATGAAGCTAAGAGACTTGTTGTATCATAACTGGGATGTGTATGTACTTAAGAGTAATAGAGTTCAATTTTGCGTACTTGTGTCTTTTTACTCGTGTGTGGTCTTGTATTCTAAGTGGTACTGATACAAAACCTCGTAGGATTCCACAATTCCTGAAGAGAGCTATCGTAATCTGATTTATCCCTTTTACTCTCTCACATTTTTGCCAAATAGTTTTTGTTTGCTCAGGCAACGGAGGGCTAATAACAAAAAGGAGAAGCCGAGGAGTAGGAGATATAGCAACTAATAATGAGAGGCCTACAAGGCAAGGAGGAATCAACGCTGCACACATCGACTAACAATACTACTTACTATATACACCATGTGGAGAACGCTAGTTGCACCGGCTCGACATCAAAGGATAACAAACACGTGCTTGACTAAAAAGAGTCCCTTCGGTTATGTCATGCAGTTTGAGAATCACCAGAGGGGCTGAGTTGCTGTGGATGACCTACAATTGACTTGCCAGTAGGTTTGAGTTGTTGTCAAGGCGTCGAATGTCAAGACACAAGTCAAAGTTGGCTGATGGGGAGGAGTCTCTCAAGTGTGCCTAGCAATTCGAGAATCCCCTATGGGTTGAGTTACCATCAAACGCATATCACTTGATGAGGATTCTTGAGGACCTTAGGACTGACACAATGACCTAATCGATAATGCATTTCACACCATACATATGAACAGTTTTGACATGCTAGGCGTTGTCCTACAAGCGGGCCAAGTGTTGTCTATCCATTGTATATATGTCCAAGCATAGACATATGATTGAGTGAGTGTTCTTCAAAGGGAGAAATCCTAACTATGTATAAGACATGAACCCTTGCTGAGGGAGCATATTGGGAACCTCTTCCTCTTCTCTTTTCCTGTTGCCATCTCTCTCGCTCTCTTTCTTTGTTTTGTCCTTTGTTCAAAATCCTAGGCGGCCTCAGCCCCCTCTTCTCGTTAGGAGCATTAGGACCCGTTGTCAACAATGCACTCATTTGAACACGATTCGAACTTCACCATTGTGCAATTATTTGCGTATCTATTCACAACTCTCGGAAAGAAAGAGAGAAAGCAAAGCAAGAAGGCAACAAAGAGAAGAAAACGGTATACACATCAGCGAGAAAGTACGCACATTTTTCCTTGAGCTTTGTTGGTGGAATCTCTCCGATTGATAAAAGCGAGCAAACCAAAGAAAGCACCAAAAAGAACGACGCAAAGAAAGAAGTGCTCAAATGTTTTGTGTTCACTTTCACAACTAGTCCGTGCTAATTTTTGTTGGATCAATATAGAAGACACTCAAGAATTCATTGCCCAAATTTGTTTTCGGGGGATTGTACCGTCATGCAATCATGCTAGCCAAACGGTATCTCAAGGTAAACTCCATATAATAACGGACTTCCCTATGTGTTTATTTGACTTGACGTATCCTTAGCTATCGAGTTGACTATTTTACCCAAGTTACCAACATCACAGTGTCCTTGCAATCCTGTTATACTTAGTCAAATTTGCTGCAATCACTCTAGAAGGTAGGGAGAATGATTCGATTAGAACGGTACATGATCGGATTAATAGTGCATCTAAGTAATGATTGAGATCAGGTTTTATCTTCTCACTGGAAAGTGGAGTAGGTTCTTGGAATAACAAGCCGACTATAGCGGCATTATGCTAAAGTATAGTGGCATGGTAGCATAGATTGATTGTGATGATTTCAGTGGCATTTAGTTGGCCTAGGAATCAAGATGCACTACAATTATGTTGGGAACAACAGAAGACATGTTGGGATATCTTACACATTCGCATTGATTAGGGGAAGGGTATAATAACTTTACTAAGGAGCATGAAGCGGACAAGCTGTAACGATCGTTGATGGACCACAATTGGCCATTCAGCATACCAAGCTTGGAGGTGATAGAATAAATTAATCGATCAGCACTACTGTTACTGATCATCGAAGATTACCAAACGGTGTGTTTGAGATATCGAGCTCAGGTATGTAAGTGTACTTCCATCAACCATATAACGAAATAGCGACACATACAGAAATCTAGCTAGAATTGTGTACTCGTCGTAAAATATGTATTGATATGTGCACTCTTTTAGAGTCAATGAGCCCACAGCTCACTTACCGACGTCGTTGAAGGGGGCACCCCAGTTATTTGCAGTCGATATTATCGATGATTATTTTCACACTTTTGTGCCAAACTTTTCTTTGATTAATTAGTGATACATTCATTCTTAATCGATTGTTTAATCACCCTCCCTCTCTCTCTCTCTCACTCACTCGCTCGTGTGTTTTTTTTTATTATCTCCTCTCACATGTCACATAATAAACGCAGGGTTGCATTTATCAGTTTTGCAGTGATGCGGTTGATGCTTACCTGCGGAATAATTACATTCATTATACCGAAATCGCGTCATCAGCTGGAGTATGAATCAGATGCGTTGGCATGCACAAAAGCAGGACCTTGATGGGGTTCGATTCGTTCGACCGATCGATCGATTAGAAGGCATGACGAGGAGAAAAAGCTTGTTGGGCGTTAGAAAGTCAGAAGCATCCCGAGTCGGTAAGCACATTGAGTGGGGGGACAAGTCGGTTGCTGCTGGTTGGAAGTGCTCTCTGCCAAGAGGGAGGCGGTGCTCCGATGGATTTGCACATGAGAAAGAAAGAAGAGGCAAAAGGCACAAAAAAGGGGAGGTAAAGCACAGTACAATTGATCGAGTCGCTGGGGCGCAGCAGCAAGCCAACAGACAGACAGACAGACAGACAGACAGTCCGTCGAGACACACGATGAATGCATCATCGTTTGCTCACATGAAGGAAAGAAACACATACACACACACACACACACGCATGCATGCATCCATAAGATGCATATCCATCCATCCATCCGTCCATGTGCACACACATGCACGCATACGTCCATACATACATATATACGTACATACAAGCCTGTAATGTATTTGTACTGCATACGTTACATCTCATGAATACGGCGACTTAGTTACTTATATACACATTTGTATGTGTGTGTGTGTGTGTAATTCAATGCTTGTTTCTTCTCTTTCTCTGTCTCTCTCTCTCTTCTCTTTTGGGGTTGGGGGGGCGCTGGTGCAGTAGCTAGGCTAGCCATGATATGGTGGTGGTGTGGTGGTGGTGGTGGCAGGAAAAGCTATGGAAGCTTCGTCAGTCAGTCAGTCAGTCGTCCTCTTAAAGGAGCCAGAGAAGGCCAAAGCGGAAGGGCCAGGCTGAGGCAGACAGACAGACAGGGAGAGAGAGAGAGAGAGGGAGAGAGGAGGCCATGGCTGTTCTTCCGTTGCTGCTGCGCTGCTCTCTTCTAAGCCTCCTCCTCCTCCTCATCATCTTGGGTAAGGCGGGCCTGGATTCTTGTTTCTTCCTTCCTTCCTTCCTTCGTGGCTCTTCTTTTGTGGGTTCTCTCGTAGCTGGATCGATCCCATCCATTCGTCTTCTTCTTCTTCTTCTTCTTCTTCTTCATGGTTGTCATCGTTGCCACCACCATCGTCTGTCGTCGTCTTCACCGTCGGTTGCAGGCAATGGAGCTGGGCTAGCAAATGCGGCGTCGGCGAAGCTGATGTTCGTGTTCGGGAGCTCGTACGGGGACACGGGCAACGCGGCGCGGGCGCGGGACGGCGCGGGGGGGAGGCCATATCCGTGGGGGGCGCCGTACGGGGAGACGTGGCCGGGCACGGCGTCGGGGCGCTACAGCGACGGCCACGTGCTGAGCGACGTGCTAGGTAGGTAAAGGTCTAAAAGGAATGGAAAGAGAAGGTGACAAAGAAAAGCATGCATGTGGGTGGGTGGAAGCCGAAGGCAAGGAGGTGCTGAAGGAGGGGAGGGAATTGGGCAGCGGAGGCGCTGAATGCGAAGGCGGCGGTGAGCTACGAAAGCGTGGGAGGAGCGGGGGGGGTTAACGGGAGCGTGGGGGTGAATTTCGCGGCGGGCGGGAGCGGGGTGCTGGCGGCAGGCGAGGCGCCGGCGATCGCGGCGCAGGTGGAGCAGTTCGGGGGCGTGGCGGGGCGCTTCGCGGCAGCGGACCTCGCGTCGGCCGTGGTGCTCTACACGACCGCGGGCGACGACTACCTGCGATACCTTGGCGCCACGGCCGGCGACGTCGGCCCCGATCTGTACGCGCTCACCGTGGCCGTGGGCAAGCAGATCTCGGCCGACCTCATCCGCCTCTACCAGCTCGGCCTCCGCCGCTTCGCCGTCTCCTACCTCCCGCCCACCGGCTGCCTGCCCGTCGCCACCGCGCTCAACCTTCTTCCGCCCAACAACAACAACAACAACATTAGATTCAACAGCAACAACATTATCATCAACAACAACATCAATCCCAAGGTGTTCCACACCTCGTGCAACGACACTTGGACCAACAACGTCGCGCTCCCCCACAACGCGCGCGTCTTCAAGAACGTGCTCGGCCTCCGCCACTACTTCGCCAACGGCTCCATCGTCAACCTCGACCTCTTCTCCGCCTTCTCCGCCGTGCAATCGGGCCGCCTCCAGCCCTGCTGCGCCGGCTTCACATCCTCTTCTACTCCTTCTTCTTCTTCTTCTTCTTCGACCCATTGCGGCAGCATCGGCCCCGATGGGCGCCCCGCCTACTCCCTCTGCCCCAACCCAAGCGCCCTCTTCTACTGGGACGATTTCATCCACCCCACGCAGGCTGCCTGGCAAGCCGTCGTCCGCCAGCTCCAGCCCTCCCTCGCTCCCCTCCTCCTCTGATCTCTCATTCTTCTTTCTTCTTCTTCTTCTTCTTCTTCTTCTTCTTCTTCCTGTTGCTAAGCCCCCCATCTTCCTTGCCATCTGATATGCTCAATTTTTATCCTCATTCAATTCCTTTTTTCACCCCTCCTCTGCCTTTGTCTTCTTGCTGCCCATGTATGTATCTCTACTATGTATGTATCATCCATCTCCTACCTTTTCCCCCCCTCCCTCCCTCCCCAAGTCACTGTGGGCCTCCAATACTTACTCTACTGCATACCACTACTACTGTGCACGAGACGCCTTTCTTGAGACGCCTTTCTTCTTTCTCTGCCTGTAGCGCCACTACATCTACTGCTCCTTTGCTCCCCTTCCACTAACCGTTAAGTTTGGAGCCCCCCCTCCCTTTTTTCTTCCTCATTTATCCCCCCTCTCATTTATTTGTTCATCCGACCGACCCACAAACAAGCCCGTTGGCAGAGTTTCTGTATCCCTGGGGAGCATCTCTCCTTCTTTTTTGCACACATCAATGACTGTAATGGGTATTCCAAGGTACTTCACAATATGATCCTCCATTACCTGTGACTCTGCTGCCATTGCATCATCTGTACATACCACGCACGGAGCAGGGGGGAGGGGGAGGGGAAGAAAGGGGCTTATCATTCATCGGAAGGATACCTTGTTTGTTTATTTGTTTGTTTGGGCATTTCAACAACGCCCGATCCGATCGATCTGAGGTTCCATGAGGATCGAGGGGGGGGGGGGGGGGGGGGGAGGGGGGAGGTGGGGGGGGGGGGGATGTGGGTTG
>JBBBWG010031375.1:0-20908 GCA_037176905.1 Azolla pinnata | reverse complement strand
GAGGTTCAAGGAGAATAGAATGCCCCCCCCCCCCCCCCCCGGAACCGATCAGAGAGCCTTTTCTGCCTCAAAACGCCGCGGGCATTCGATCAGACCCTTCTTTGTTTGCATCAAAAATGCCGAAGCAGAATTGGTACGAAGTCGCCGTCATAATGCTGGGAGCTCATGATAGTCTTGATGTGATGGTGTGATCGTTTTGGCTTGTGTTGTGTGAAAGCGGAGTAGTGGGTGGGTGTTTCATGTGAAAATATATGATCGAGTTTCTGTCACAAGAGAAGATGTCTCTGGCGTTGCCCCCATGAATTGGAAGAGGAGAAGGAAGATGCAGAACACCAGTGTTCGAGTGTTCGGGCCCAAGGTTTCTTCTTATCCATCCGTTTCATCCATGTCTTCTTACTTCTCACCATTTGTGGGTCTCCTCTAATCCACATCTTTTCTCTGTCTTTGTGTGCTATTGCTTGCAGGTCTTCGACCCCAACCTTGCAAGACAGGTAAGATAGGTAGTTACACAATCCCTAACGGACCTCCGTAGGCTACATTATCTCTTCTACATTCTTCTTCATCCATTGAATGAATGATCTCTCCCTCGGGGAAGCCTAGATCCTAGGCCCCCCCAAAGACGGTGACACAGAAGAAGAGGAAGAAGATATTGACGATGTTGCCCAATGCTGCGGAGATCGCGATGGATACTTGCAGTCCATCGATGTGCCGAGCAAGCAACAGGCGAGGAAGGTGAAGAGCGGAGGAGAAGACGATGATGAAAGCACGGGTGACTTGATCAAGCCGCAGATGGGCTCCGACGACTATGAGTTCTTTCATCACATGCAGGTGATTTGGACCCCTTAATCTTGCCAATTCTCTGCTTTGGATTTCGTTTCGCAATGTGCAAATACTCTCCACCCATCCCCCCGCCCCCACAATTTGTGTTGTTTCGGCATTCACAGGCGGAATCGATTCTTTCTAAGCTCTTCACAATCAGGGGGGCATGCATGGCCATATGCAATGCTCTTGTATGCTTGCAGCATTTAGCTACATACAAATCCATGTCGTTGTATGCCTCTTAGACTTGTTCTAGTGCCAAATACATGGCATTAATCAGGAATTTTCTGCATAATCTGATCGATGCCTTTTCTCTATCCTCTGTCGTGTGATTTCATTTGAAGTGACCAGTACATTCTGCACTACATAATCGTCGCTGTGAAAGGGAAGTTCTCAAGGAAGCTTTTTGTGGTGGTAACAACTTGTCTGATTTTTGAAGGAGGTAATGTCACATTTATCGTTGGAGCGAAAGCAGAAGGACCTTTGTCTTTCCAAACTGAAGGTTAGTGTATGTTTGCCGGCTCTATCTACAACACATTTGAACTGCTTCTTGGCTGGCTGGCATCTCCATAACTTGGTGTAAGATGCAGGAAATCGAGAGTGAATTCGAGCGATTCTCGCAGGGTTTCTTCCAAAAGCTTCAAGATCTGCGGTATGGTATCAAATGAATCGATCTTTCCATATCAAAAAATGAATCGTTCGTTGAAAGACTGTATGCGGACATGTCCATCAAGCTTACATCACCGAATTGCTTGTCTCCTGTTGTTTCATCAGCACAAAGGTCAACAAGGTAAATAGTGAGAAAACAAAGATGATGCCTTCGTGATCGGGGGTGAAGGTCGAGTTTCGAGAGCTTCCTCTCGTTGCTTCGACACCATGAAGCAAAAGCTTTGGTCTGATATTCGATGGTATTTCGATCATCTACATGCTAACAGTCTGTGGTTGGTTAAGAGTCATCGGAATGACTTTGAGAGGCATAAAAGATCCGGTGGACAAATAGGTATTTCTTGCAACAGTTGGCCAGATAGAGAGCACTGTTGATAAGAATGTAAACCAAAAAAGAAAGAACTTCCACATGTTCTATCTACTTTTATTTTGATCATCTCACTGTGTCATGTACTGTTGCTTTTATCTTCTTGAAGATGTGTCATCTACAGAAGAAGAAGAAGAAGAAGAAGAAAAGGGTGAAATGCCAAAGAATGAAGAAAAAGACAAAAAACATGGGAAGCTAGACATGTCCATTCGTATATTCGAGATTTGAACCCGTGACCTCTAACTGCTTTACAGTATATGATTTTTTATCATCTAAGAATCGAACTCGTGACTCGCAACTGCTTTACACACTCTAAGTTTTGGGAAAGTTAGCCTATGAAATGTCCTACCGGTATGGTATGATGCCCACTTGATGTTTTCTTGAAACATTTTCTGATTCGACACCCATGATCAACTCATCAATGACATTTCTTCAAGAATTAATCAACAAGCTACTTGCTTGATCAATCGATGCTTGGTCAAAACATGAAATCATTATAGCACACGAACATGAACTAAGCAAATACATTTTCAATCAGCGAAACGTTGATTCGAACACATTTTCAATCCGCTAAATGTTGATTGGAACTTGCCCTTAATTTGTGAGCGACGTAATTTTTTCCATTTTATTGTCAAATGGCAGATGCATGCAGTAAATTAAACGATCTCAACAATTAAATGACACCAAGCTGCGGCAAGTCATTGCATCCATTGACTCTGCATGCCACAATGGCATTTTGTTCGTAACTTACTGCCGCGCAACATACAAAGTGGTATCGAACTGACTTGAATCCAGCAAGAACATGATGGTACGATCGGGAATAATCATGAGCGATTCCCTGATTGCAGCTAGAGCAGATCGCCCACTCGACAATACCAGCGCAATGGATAGGGCGACATATAGAGCAAATATATCAATGAAAGCCACTAATCGCACCCTGAATTGCGTGTGGAGAAGCCCTAAAAATCATATCTTCTGATTAATCAGTAGATCAGATGGAATTTGATTTGTGGTTTTGTCATACAAATGTTGCCATGACAACAAGAAGATTAGGGTTTAGGGTTTAGGATGAGGAACAGAGATCGCAAGACTCAGATGGTGCATCATCCATCCATGGCTCGCAAGCACCATCACCGCCGCCTTCGTTGCCTTCCATGCCTCTGAGATCTGACCCTGCTGTCTGCAAATACGCTCTTTCGTCCGAGCTGAAGCTCTGTGGCAGCAGGGGACTCCTGAAGCAGGGGCGAGAAGCTCATCACCACATTGTCAAGCACGGTCATGATGCCGATGTGGTCGTGCGAACAGCCCTCCTGGACATGTATGCCCGATGTGGCAGCCTCCCGGAAGCCGTCAAGACCTTCGATCTGGCTCCCCCGCATGCGCATGATGTGGTATCCTGGAATGCCCTCATCTCTGCTTACATCGATCAAAGGCATGGCTTCTTCGCCCTTGAAATCTTCTTCGACATGTGCCGAAGCGGTCGTGTTACGCCGTCGAAGGCATCTTTCCTTCTCGCTCTCAAGGCGTGTAGCATTGAAGAGAGCATCGCATATGGCAGGCATGTCCATGACTGCATCCTCAGACGTGGGCTGAAGCTCGATGAGGTTTATGGATGCTCCCTTATCGACATGTATGCAAAATGTGGTTGTATCGACGACGCGAGCAAGGTGTTCTGCATGCACTCGCACAGGAATGTGTTCCCATGGGGTGCTCTCATGGCAGGCTATGTCCGGCATGGCCTCGGTGCCAAGGCCCTCGAGCTTTTTGCATCGATGCATCGGCATGGCATCGAACCTAACGTGGTCATCTTCTCGTGCGTGCTGACGGCGTGTGGATCGATAAGAGCATTGGAAGAAGGGCGGCAAATACACAACCAGATCATCGAAAATGATCTGAATTCCGATCTGGTTCTTAACAATGCGCTCATTGACATGTATGCAAAATGCAGCGAGTTTGAAGAGGCGTGGAAGGTGATGCACGGGGTATCGGCCCAGGATCAGAGTGAGCGATCATGGGGGGCGATTATTGGCGGATGCGTCCAGCATGAACGTTTCAACATGGCATTGCAGCTGTTTGCCGCAATGCAGAAGAGAACTGTGCAGCTGAACGAGATCATATGGTCTTGTGTGTTGAAAGCCTGCGGTAGCGTAGGGGCGATGAACGAAGGCCGAGTCTTGCATGATCAAATCTTGAAGGGAAACCTTTGCTCGAACGTCGGCGTTTTGAATGGCATCATTGGCATGTATGCATCGTCCGGATGCCTCATGGATGCACAGAAAGCTTTCGATACCTTGCCTGAAAGGAATCCATCGTCGTGGGATGCGATTGTTTCTGGGTATATGCAACATGGACATGAAGACATCGCATTAGGTCTTTTTGAGAGGGCTTGCAATGAGAATGTGCAGCTGAATGGAGGTATTCTCTCTTGTGCTGTAAAGGCATGTGCGAAGCGAGAGGATTGTGTGAACGGCCGCTGGATACATGATCGGATTGTGAAGACGCATCTCGTCCCTGACGTGGTAGTTTTGAACAGCCTCATCGATATGTACCTCAGCTGCGGAAGCCTGGATGAAGGTAGAAGGGTCTTCGAGAGCTTCTCGTCAAACCGTGATGTGGTATCATGGAATTCGATCATGGGGGGGTATGTGCAGTTCGGGCATGAGCATTCGGCAATCAGCTTGTTCTACCGGATGCTTCTGTCAGGGCTGAGGCCGGATCGGGTGACATACTTGTGCATGCTGAAAGCATGTGGAGGTGCAGGAGCTTTAACCCAAGGGAGGTTCATCTATGGCCAGATTGTGGAGAACATGTGCGAGATCGATGTGGCTGTAAGGGTGGCACTGGTCGACATGTTTGCGAGGTGCGGTAGTCTAGAAGAGGCGCGGAAGCTGCTCCAAGGGCCGGCGAGGGATGAGGTTGCCTGTTGGGCGGCCCTTATAGCAGGCTATGCACAACATGGGCAGTGCAAGGAGGCGAGAGAATGTTTCTACGCAATGGAGAAGAATGGGCTGAAACCCGATCTCACTACGTTCACAGTTGTGCTAGCTGCCTGTTGCCATGCAGGTCAGGTCGACGAGGGGTACTGGTATTTCAATTCAATGAAGGAGAAATATGGGCTTTCGCCAAAGGTGGAGCATTTCAATTGCCTTGTAGACCTCCTGGGGAGGGCCGGTAAGCTACATGAGGCTGGCCAGTTGTTGCGCAACATGCAAGATGTTCCTGGCATCATCATGGGCTGGATGTCGCTGCTCACCGCATGCAGGAAATACGGAGAACGGGAACTGGGCCCTGAATGCTTCCGGGAGATTCTTCATATCGATCCTGAGAATCGGGCTGCATTCACGCTCATGTCAAACATCTTTCAGGATGTGCAGATGTGGGATGAAGCTGCTGAGGTCGAGAGGCTCCGGGCATGTGCGAACGCGTGGAAAAAGCATGCGACTGCGTGGATCCAGATCGATGGTGCCATGCATGAATTCGTGGTGGGTGAGAGAGATTCCCCCCAACATGCTGGTATAAACTCGAGGTTGAAAGCTTTGAAACATCACATGGCGGAGCTCGGCTATGTGCCGAGGTTAGATATTGCCTCAGATGCTGTTGATGCAAAGAAGGGACCGCTAGCATCTTGTACACTTTGATTGAACTGGGAGAAAAGCAATTATAGGTACCATGTATTTTCAATACTGTTCTCATTGTTTCTGTTGATGAATCAAGCATTCGTATTCTCATTTTCTGTTCATTTTATCACAGGGAAAGATTTCAAAGGACCAGTTTATTATTTAAAGATCAGGGAAGAGCACGCACATGTGCTGCTGGTTTTTCAAACATATTCTGCTATTTCAGAGGGCTATCGACGTGTTTACGAATGTAAAGATCAGGGAAGAGAACCCCACATATGCTACTGGCTCTTCACACATATTCTGATTTCTGCTCATTATATCACAGGGACAGCGTTCAAAGGGCTGTCGATGTGTTTATTAATGTAAAGATTGGGAAAGATAGAGAGGAACCGACTTGTGCTGCTGGTTCCGAATTGGATCCATGGACAAGTTTTGAACTGGAGGCTAACTAGAAAGGTCTCAAATGGCCATAACCTTCATTCTTTTCAACATCATTCAATCAGCTTTACAAGGTATCAAAGCAGGCAACAATTTATTTGGTCGGTTCGTTTGACAGATAGCCCTCAAAGGCTCATATATCAATCTCTTTGATTATGGTCATTACAAATTGTGCTGGACTAAAAGTCTTACTCCGTCTACCTTGTGCTATCTGCCCTAGTGCGCTTTCCATTTTATAAACCATTTCTTTGTAGGTAGCATGTATACAGAAGATGCTCGAAGTTGGCGAACTGATCAAAAACATCCAGGTGATTTCCTCGATGAACCCCAACTTTAAAACTAGGATTGGGATTGTTTCTATTAGTTAAATTGTGTGAATGGAGATCTAGTCACACACGATGGATGATGTGTAGCGTTTATGCTCTTGCAATAATATGTCAAAAGTCCATGGATTCACAGTTCGATGGGCTGTCGAATATTCGCACAACAATCGAAGCTTCTTAATCTAACAAACTTTGCTAGGCATAAAAAAGTAAAAGCTATTGCAGTTCACAGTTTGATTGTCACAAGACGTAGAATTGATTGTTAAAGTAGCTATATCTCCATTCCATTGCTTGCTAACTCTGCACAGAGTTCCAAGTTGAGCAACATACCCAAGAGGCTAGACAAAAAGCACAGGATAAATTTTGAAAATGCAAACAAGCATCGAGAGCTAGGCTCAACAAGATGTAATACTTTGAACACGAGCAGGAAGACTCACGAGAATTTTAGTGCTTGAAATCTTGCTTTTTTTTATATACAGTTGGGATTTTGAGATTCATGTTGTGGAAGGCTACTATATTGACCACGATCTCCACATTAGGACTTGGTAGATCATTAGTTCTCATTAGTACAACTCTGTTAGAACCACCCATCCGCTAAGAGGTTCTAGTTATAGATAGGTTATGGCTTTCTAGGAATAGGACCTTAATTATCATTCGCTTAACCAATTCTATAGAGGATGCCCAAGGACACACACATGTTAAGTAAATCCAATAAGGATGACATGTAAACTACAAACCACCCAATCTATTTAATTGTGCTCTTGAATGTTAAATGAGGAGAAAAGATTTTTAACGTATGTTTCTTCCAATTGATCATTTCATTGAGCTTTATGTTGACGATCAACCCTTCACCTGAACTAGCATTAATCTTGCCTTTCACACCATAAAATTCCTTTGATAACAAGAATTTCTTGCTCAATTAAGGATCTACTAGTCTATATTAATACAAAGATTCGGCCTTTATTATGCTGCTGTAGAACGAGGTGTGTGAGCCAAACAAGCAAAGGAAAGGAAGTTAGATCATTCCATTAACGAGTTGCTAGATTTCTACCATCAAGAAGATCACACCTTAAGGAGGAATAAAATTACATGATTGTGTTGTAACTATGGAATGACGTGTGCAAGCTAAACAAGCAAAGGAGAGAAAGTTAAATCCCTCCATTAACCAATTACTAGATCTTTCCCATTAAGAAGATCACACCTCAAGGAGGAATAAAATTACATGACTGTCTTATTATGGAATGAGGTGTGTGAGCCAAATGAGCAAAGGAAAGGAAGTTAGATCACTCTATTAACCAATTGCCAAATCTTCGCCATTAAGAAGATCACACCATTAAGGAGGAATAAAATTACATGATTGTGTTACTATGGAATGAGGTGTGCAAGTTAAACAAGCAATGAAAAGGAATTTAGATACCTCCATTAACCAATTGCTAGATGTTTGCCATTAAGAAGATCACACCTTAAGGAGGAATAAAATTACATGATTGTCTTATTACGGAACGCGGTGTGTGAGCCCAAAGGAAAGGAAGTCAGATCACTCTATTAATCAATTGCTAGATCGTCGCCATTAAGAAGATGACACCATTAAGGAAGAATAACAAACAGTGAAAAGATAAAAGCAAAAAGATCTTCTTGATAATTATTCTAGTATTGTGAATTGTCAAGTATTGACTCATGCCTGTGTAAACCTCAAATACTTATGGGTCAAAATTATCTCGATGATGAGGAAAGGCCCTAGGTTTTTGTGATCTAACTTCACGCAAGGTTAATTGGAAGTTAACATGTTGATATAAGAGCCAAACTCGGTTGCCCATTACAGAGGTGGGTATGACTTGTGAGCAATTGACTTGAACTTGAACAAAATATTGATCTAATCATCTTATTGTCGTTAAGCACTCAATTTGGCCATCGCATTGGGGATGATAAATTGAAGGTTACAAATTCATTGTCATGCCAAATGTTTCTAGGAGTTGCAACCACGAATAGGAGATAAATTAATTATGTCTTGATTAATTATGATAAAAGACAATTTGAATGTCATAACACTTGAAGAGTTTATCTGTATTTTGTTATAGGAAGACCAAAATAGTAAAAACAAAAAATGTTGTGCATGGTATAGATAAAGTTCTTTTAGCTAGTAAAAAGGTCAAAGATAAATGGAGTTTATTTACTTAAAATCAAAATTTTATTAATGCTTCATAGTGATAAAAATGAAAAGAAATCAAAACTATTTTGCAAGTTAGAAAGGAAACAATCATGTGATAAAAGATTATCGAATGTCTAATAAAGAGACAAAGTAGCCAGAGATATTACCTTGGAACATAATTTTTTCATTTCAATTGAGCTTGCCCATGTTGTGACATGCACCGACAACATTTTATCCTTGAATAAAAGTTGTAAAATTATTTTCTTTAGATGCGATAGCAACATCCTTGCAAACATGCACATGCAACAATATCCTTGCAATATTTCTCAAATACAAAGCTTTGCCTTACATTCTTTGGTCATTTAAATTTTTCCAAGCTTGCTTTGCTTGAAGAAATTTAAAATAAAATGTTGGTACTTAAACGAAAACTTGAGACACTTGATAAACATGTTTGTAAACGTTGTATTTTCGGCAGAATGTATCATTCATACTTTTAAGCAAAAATCATAGCTTTCTTCATAGTGACCAAATGGAATGGTGTATATGTACTTTGTGATTCTTGTTGATAATTTTTCTAAACACATAATGCTATGAGTATATCAATTGAAAAAAAAATCCAAAATATTTGGTGCTTTAAACAATTTGTAGTGTTGTTAAATTTGTTAACATGCTAATGAGTATGTCTTCCATTTTGATGGAAGGGGGATATAAATGTGAGCTAATTATTTTAATGCCTTTATGACTACACATGGGATAAAATATCACTTATGCATGATATAATATACACATGAACATATTAATGTAATGATGAGAAAAAATAAGTTTCTTATAGAAATAACAACATACATGATAAAGAGTTGGTTTTGTGTGTAACCTAATATACTTAATAGGTGTGCCACCAAGGCTTTGTAATGAATAACTTTATATGAACCTTGACATAGTTGTAAGGCAACAATTACTCATTTACGTGTTTTCTGTTGTTTGACATATTTATTAACAAAGGAAAGGGTATGGTTTGTATTATCCATATAGTAAACGTGAGAATAATAAGTTATAATAATATAATAATAATAATCACTATATACTTGTGGGGTATTGTGTTCCTTATATAAACTTCCCTCAACTAATAGAAACTCTATATATATTTGGGCCTAAAACATGATATATACAACTAATACATATTTAATGTAACATAATTACTTTTGCCCTTACTCTCTCTCTCTCTCTCTCTAGGTAGCCTTTCTCTCTCCTCTTCATCACATCATATTAGAGCACTAGGCTTGCCTCTCACTTACCACTTCCTCGGATATTTGTTCCGTGTTGGTGTCTTTGTCACTAGTTAATCTAATTTAACAACTATGACACAAACCAGAACTGACACACCCACTTTGTTGTTGGGTCTCACGACCCCGGCATTCAACTCCTTAACATCGACACTCAGGTTTGTCCACTTTGCCAAGAGATCAATCCACTCAAGTTCTCGGGTTGACAACCTTGATGTATGGGAATATGCCGCTCGTACTCTTGACTGTCATAAGAAGCTTCTACCTCGACAAACTTTGTGGCTCAAATTACTTCACATGGGTGATGCGGATGAAACTAATGTTGAAGGGAACAAACCTTATAGGGCATCATAAGCGGCATAACACAACCCACAATAACTAACAACGCTTAATGGATTGCGAAAGACCTTGAAGACCTGTAAGTTCAAATGGTCCGGTGAAACAAGTCGGTAGAAAATTGGACATTCTTACAGTGCAAGTACCACCATCAAGATCTCATCATGTATGTTGCCTCACTAAAGAAACTTCTCATGCCTTCCTTTTGGAAAACCAAGAAATTATCAAAATTTTTGATAAGTGGCGAATGTTATTGGACAATACTCTTGCCTTTGGACTCCAACCTGCAAGTAGTGCTCCTCTTCCTAGTAGCATTGCTCTCATGGACACCCTTTATCACCTCACAAGTTTCAGTGACAAGCCCCACTGTTGAATCGTTAATGATGCACATTCGAAAAGAAGAAATCAAATGTAATGGTGCTCGAATGTGAGTGGAGTAGTTCTAACACATTCGACCCAATATGTAGTGCAATGACAACCCTACTGTAGAAGGACACTAACATTTCGAAAGAAGAATAACTTTTCTCCCAACAATACTTTGACGAAAGTGTGTTTTTATTGAGGTTATAATAGACACATTGAGCGAGAATGTCGGAATAAATATCGAGAACAACAATAAGCACAACCAAACCAACAACATGGTTGGTGCCCAAGTACGTATCTCCAACAAATCAATGCACCTAAGCTTGGACAATATGTATAAAACATTTATAGCAATTTACATTGTCATCAAATGGTAAAGATTACGTCCCTTTTATTAGAGAGACAATCGAATGGTTACTCGACATTGACACCACTCATCACATGACACCACAAAAGAGATGGCTTTGTGATTACAGGCAACTTTTAATTAGCATGCGTGCTTACCTCGGTAACAACCACTCACTCAGCTATTGGCATTGACAACTTGTATTAGCCTTACTAAGTGGAATAAACGTCACCATCTCTAACATATATTATATTCTAATGGTACCGGTGTAAAAAAACCAAACAACTTCTTCACTTGCCTTACAAAATTTGCAATTTACATCACATATAAAAACTTGTATAAAATCATCACTACTATCATCTTCATGATAATGAGTACTTGGGGTAGCTGGTAGTAGTAGGTGGTGTGTTTGAGGATGAGTTCGAGCTTTCCACTTTTCATTTTGCTTGAACCGTTTCTTCCTACAATCATGTCGAAATGCCCTTGTTTATTGCAATACCTACAAAAATTGTAAAAATAAAGATGACGCCGGTTCCACTTGCTAGCTTGTTCATTGATGAAAACTTTGACATTTGCGGTTTTGACGAAAAACCACTTCCACATTGATTCCTAATTGACACCATAATCACCATGTGATTACCTTCATGGAGGGTAATTTGCTCTCTTCTGTCAAAAACACATCTTGTTTCAACTTTGAATGCTTTAAAACTCATATGTTCAAAGCTTTATCCTCACTATGAATGCGCAAAAAAGCAATCCAAGATGATGGTAATGTTCCCATTAGAATCTCATACCCTAAGATTTCTTCTATAGTATTTCAAGTGGTGATCGGATCATAAAAATGTTTTTTCCAATTACTTAGGAAGATGTTGAGGCCTTCTCCCTCGTGCATTTGCAGGTTGATTAATGTCCTATACGAGAATATTTTCGTCATTCCATCCGAAGGTTGTCATAGCTTCCACAAAAACTCCCACATTACATGCGTCCTCTTCAGGCTCGAGACATGGTCGACCTTCTTGTGCATGATGATTTCCATCTTTGTATCAAGATCCTTTTTTATATTTATTGCTCATTCTAACTCTTGCAGGCATTGCGGATGATCCGCCCACTATTTCCTTTAGATCCGTCCTTTTCTCAGGATTAGCTCATGTAAGTGTTTTTCACATTCAATAGTTGCTGTTGCCAAGATTTTCAACAACGTACTTCCTCTTCATGTTTGATATTGCTGAAGCACTGAACATTGAGTCACGTCGACTATTCCATTTTGGAGTTGATGATGACATGTTCTCTAAGATCAGCTTCATCGAATTCCATTTTGATTTCAATTGTCTGGATCAATCTAGCTAAGTGTGTGGTGTTTTGCTTTGTTTTCCTTGCAGGGGCTCTGATACCATGTGAGAGAGAAGCAAGAATACCACAAAACCGAACAGAGAGAAGAGGAGAGATCAGGTGATAGAAGAGTAAGTTTATTACATCTGTTAAATATGTTTTTGTATTAAGATACATGAAGGGGAGGGGTCATGCACCACCAAAAGGGCAAAAGTACTGCCTTGTCTTTGTAAATTCTCATATTTGGTAATCTACGGCATTTTAAATGTCTCACACACCGCTTCTTTCTAGGGGCGTTTTGTGGATGATATCTTCAATGAAACTTAAATCCTGTTATTTATTTAGAGCTATAAAGAGTTAGTAAAAGTAATTAGTGTGTAAGAAAGACGTTTGAACAAGTAGCTCGAACGCGGATGGATAAACCATACGTGACGAGCTTAAACGCGCATTGCAAATGAGATGGGGACGACATGAATCAATCTTTGAGCGCGAGCAAAAACGCCGACGTGCTAATTGTACACACGGATTCCACCACCAAAAAACGACATCGTGCAGGTTGACGAGGGTGACCAGAAATGATAATGGAATGAAACGACGGGATTCGTTTTTCGGCTCAACAACAACATAGGATCGACGTGTACCGATGCGTCGGACGGTGGATAGCGAATCGATGACACGGCGCAGGTTCATCACGACGAGGAGCCTTTTTGTTTTTTCTTCGCCTCGTTCATACATGCATCGATATAATAATTTACATACATGATGATGCGCCATCATTATTAACATGCCCGAGTTGAACGATCCCTGCAAAAGTTACTACTAGAACGATGCATTTAATATCGAATATCGATCGCTTTAATCGTAGGTCCCCTCGATCCATCCCTATTAAATATTATCGATCGTTAATCGTAGGTATGTTGATCCTTATTGAATGTTATCGGTCGTTAATCGTAGTTCCGTTGATCCTTGCTGTCCGTTATTGATTGAATCCAATCCATATGGTCAAAAAGCGTGAAGAAGAAGAAGAAGAAGAAGAAGAAGAAGAAGAAGAAGAATTCTTGTTAATCCGCCGTGTCTGCTATAAATATGCTCCCATTTGCATGCACCTGCATATTCTGCTAATTCCAGCTCCCCTTTACTACACTTAATCAGCAGATTAGCCTACCCACATCCAGATAATTACCTGCCGTCTGATTGACTAATCACCTGCCTTTCGACGTAATTAATCACGCAGTAGATCTAATTATCGAGCTGCTGTAGCACCGGCCGGCACACTGGGCCGTTAATCATATTCACAATGGTACTACTCCCGGTCGTTGTGGGCATTCTCATTTTGCTGCTTTCCATCCTATTCATGGTCACCATCTTCCTGCTATGCTACACTTGGGCACAATTTCTCCTCGGAAATTTGAACAATTTAGCGATCGCACCAGCGGCCAGCAGCAGCTCTCAACCTGACACTAGTGCTGTTGATCGAATCATATTAGATCCGGCCACCCTGCAATCGATCATCTTCCAGATGAAGCTTCATGAGGTAGTAATGATCATTAAAACTGCTCCTGAGCTATATGTTCTAGTGTTTTGAAGCCGGATCAAGTTATAGAATCAGCTTATTTAATGAAGTTTTCATTTTTCCTTTTGGTAAAAATTGTCCTTTCATTGGCCAATGGACTACATTAAGTGAGGCCCTTGGCTTCTATACCAAAATTGCGAAGATGACTTGTTTCTTACAATAAATATAGTACTTTAATGAGGGTAGGTAGAGAAAATGTGGCGGTAGATAATTCCACTTAGGTGTCGTGTTAACCAGAGTATAAAAGTCCTATATCTTGTGAAATTCTGTACGTTCGAATACTACGTAATAATGAAGTTTTGGTTTTGGGCAGATAACTATTCTTAACTTATAATGTGTTTTCTGATATTTGCCGCCAGGCATATTGCTCGGGTGATGATCCACCGATCGTGTACATGCCCGGGGAAGAGAGGCCAACATTCATTGCGTTCCCATCACCATACATCAGTAGTAGGAATGAGGATAATGATGAAGACAATACCGATTATATTGCCCAACAATTGCAAAACCCGGCACATTCTCATAATAATGGAGTAATTAAGGGAGAATCTGATCATGAAAGACAAGCTGGAGGAAGGTCAATATTAAGCCCAGCCAAATTAGCAGCTGATCACGAGATTCGGCTCCAAATCCACTAATTCTCGATGAGCTGGCAGATAGGGATATATTCATCCTTCATTCATTCGGCGGCTGTCGTCTCGACCAGCTAATAATAGTTGATTCTTCTCGAACAAAGCTCCATCTAATTCATTTATCAAGGTCGCAGCATGAGCACATTGCGGCAGCCGCTGATCCACTTCATCAGCATTGGCCCCTAAATATTCCATCTTGAACATGATTCAAACCTGAATACATATTATCGGCGGCAATGTATGCACTCCAATTGTTGGATGTTAAAATTACCTGAAATCAGGCCTCGAAACGAGAAGTATCGTCAGCCGAAATCCAGAAATCTCCATCTGTAATTATTCGATCAACTAGCTCCCTTGTATGATATTCAAAAGAATGCATATAGTATCCTTTTCTTTCTCGGAGTCTGATAAGCACAGTAATTTCTATCAATGAAAGAAGGACGTCAGATTTTGATTCGTCTAAAACTCTTTTGTTCTAAAATTAATCCGATGTGCAGCTTGTAGCCGATTGTTGATTGATTATTGGTACCTGATCAACAAATTAGTGAAGAGCTTCAAAAAGCTGAAGGAAGAGACCAATTTAATTATGATGTCCGTTTGAACCTCTTACCCATCACTTTCAAAGCAAAGTGAGTCATCAAGATAGGAACTCAAGAAGATTATGTTCTTTAATATAGAGCATTAAAGCATAACAAGGAAGTTGACATTAGTCAAGAAATAGGTACTTGGTTTTGATCAGTGAATTCACTTTCAAACCCAAAGCTTTATGACAAGGCAAACTCTGAATGGAATAAGCTCTTTAGGTGGAATGGATTCGAGTTTCAAGCCTCGGGATTGGAGAAAGATCAAGTTGAAAGGAGTCAAACAGATGAATGTGCTAAACTCTAAACACACTTTTCGTTACTTTTGTGTTGGTTTCCACTTCATATACTTGACACATATCAATAGTAGGGACCTGACATTTTTTTAAGGATAACGATGCAATTGCCCACTTCGTAATTCCTTCACGCTTTTGAACTTGACAGCATTATCCCAATGCTGATCAAGAGCACATGCAAGCCTTGATCGACTGACAAAGCAACGGGGGTGCTCGTCGAATGTACCGACGAGCAATGGGAAGAGACAATAGACTACTTCAGGCATTCCCTATTTAGGCTAAGTAGGAAGCAGATAATATTGATCTGTATCAGGAGAGAGTAGGGGCTTGACATACATGCCATTTGATCGAAGTTGCTTCAGTTGAGTTACTCAAATAAGAGGTTTGCCAAATAGCATGGTTGTGATTAATAATAATTAATTATTACAGTGTTTCCTAAAAATCTCCAATGAATCACGCATGCAAGCAAAGTTCTCGTCCCTCGAATGTTATGTGGACTTGGGTTACATTTTACTTTTTTAAATGTTATTGAGGTTTAATGTCAAAGACTTTTTGAGACACATTGGACCATAGGAAATTTTAGCATCCAAAATCATTGGCATACATTATTGGATAGTTTCACAACTAATTTTGCAAGTAAACAGACTGAGCACCCTTAGGATGCTCTTCCCATACATCACCACAAATGAAAATGCTATCCATGAAAACAACAAAATGACAGACATGATCTTGGAAAATGTCATTAGTCAAGGCAAAGGGCTTGACAAAAATCTTGTAGTGGCCATAACTCTTAGAAAAGTTAATCATTAGAAGAGGAGTTGAGTAGTAGTGCCTTGCAAGACTCATTTGATCCACATGTCTCGAATTTGATCAATTCTATGTTCCTGAGAGTCTAAGTGAAGCCAATTATTAACTAAATGAGTTGGAGGTGATCTAAAGAATAAACAATTCAAAAAATTAACCTTGTAATTTATCACTAACCTTGCATAGATATACTCTGGCTATGTAACACTCTCGTGGAGTGGAGTTAATTATCACTCATTAACCCGGTACGCATGGATTTAGTAATCTTTGATGCACCAATATTTTAACCCTATTGAACTAGATCAAAACTATCCATTGGAGGCAACACCCAAACCAACCCCATAAGTTATCTGTGATATAACTTGATACACTTCATTATTTAAGCCTATAAGAACCATTGTTTTAATCAGTGTACAACTATATTAAGTCTTCTCCATTAGACGTACATAACATAACACCTAAACTAATATTGTATCAAGGTTAGTATACTAGATAGCCCTCCTTTGCAGATATTAATTTCTTGACCCTGCTTAACATTGCTTAAATATATTAACCTTGTACCAATTTATTATCCATTATATGCTATTAATAGCTTTGCACAAATTTATTAGCCCTATCTATATAATTGTTGTTACCATTGCATGTTATTATCCCCTATTTATTACAACATTGATACTCAGTTTCTTGTAAAGTTGTCACAAAAACTTGCAAAAAAATTTTTAGTATAAAATTTGTCAAAACGTGGACATGAAGTTTGCCACATCACTGATAAACTTGCATTTCTCACACATCAATCATGTACATATGGTTGTGACAAATCAAGAATTGAACTCATAACCTGTTATTTCCGATTTCATAAATTTACCAACATTTGTTTTTCCAAAAGAAATATGCTATGATTTGTTATCAAAGTCATAGCAATAAAGCTTAAAAATTACATCTGATATGTATCTCTCAAAACAATTGTCCAAAATCTATCAAAACTTTGTGGATAGTTGTAGATAGTTTTCATATTCTATTTTATTCTATGTGATAGGAAGTAGAAATAACCACCGTGATGCTTGAGAATTCCATTTTGGATATTGTACTCCATATAATAATAATAATAAATTCTTCCACAAACGATGAAAAATTTTCTTTTCTTTGAATTGCCGCCAATGAGTCTTCATTGATCAAGTCGTATTGGCCTTTTACTATTGACATAATTTCTTTCTAAATCCTAGTGATTGATTCCTCTTATGGAACACTGTGGTTATCAAAAGTTTTAGCACTTCTTGCTTTCCAAATAAACCACATATTAGTACAACTCACAAGTTCCCATAGATTCAAGAAGTCAATCGATCATAATCTTGGAATGATGAAAAGGAGTTAGGTAGAAAACGAACTTAATTACAACATATGTGAATAACATGATTATGATTTGATATTTTATAAGTAAAGACTTCTTATGATAAGGATGACAAGGAGTGCCCCTACGAAAAACATCATGTTAAATGGATATAGTTATATATTAGTCTATTTAATATTTAATTTACCTATGCACCAATGTATATATGAATGAATATGTATGGAAATAAATATGCATAGACATATACAAATATAGATGATTTTGCAAACACATATATATTCTAAAAAGATGTTCTCTCATTTGTTATTAATTATACACATAATGGCTTGAAAGGTTATTATGTAGCCTTCAAGCCAAAATTTCATGGGCCATCATCATTTAGCATACATAATTGAGCCTATTATCGCGAAGGATAACATAACAAGATTGGTGGTGCAAATCTCTATGTTATATCACAAATATAGATATGCATACATATTGTGGCACCAGTTAAACTTCTAGTTGAGTAAATGAAAACTCAACCATATATTCACGATAAAAGGCAACCTTAAAGAATGAGAAACAACATTTTTTTATCTTCACTCTATCCATGCACCTTTCTCTTTTCTTGGTCTTGCCCACCTCTTGGCCCAGTCACTCTCATTGTATCACTTGCTCATTCGAGCCTTAGTTATAATTACCTTAAATTGTTGTCGTCCATCTTACATTCTTACGTCACGCTCATTGGTGGGCGTCACATTGGTGGAGATAATGGGTTTGCCACTCATGGATCACGACCACGCCGACACCGCTTCACACTTAGTAATTGCAGCCCAACTATTGATCTCTCGAGCTATGGACGAAGTGGCAATTGATGGACGAACTATTCCAAGCAGTTTCCAACATGATCTTGTAGGTGAACCACACTAACCAAGCTTTGCCCAACTTCTTGATGAGAGGACCCCAACAACATTGATCAGCCGCCAAGATTTGTCCCAAGATATGTTCAAGTCATTCTTGGGAGGGCGTTCTCATGAGGTTGGATAACTTACAAAACACTTTCGTGTGATGACACACACATGAAATTTAAAATAAAGCAAAAGAAAGTTTTCAAAACAATTTAACGTTATTTTGTTGCTTTTGTGGCTAGTCAAATCCTCCAATTATGATCCACTGTGAGGGGCCAATTCCACTTTTTATAAACTTCAATGGACATGAGATTGATCTCAAATCTATGATAAATTAAAATAACAATAGAATCTTCTGACCCTCCTAATTGCAGATGAGCTTCCATTGTAACACGAAACCAATGATCCCGGTGTCGTGAAGAAAGCCGTCCCTAGGCGGAATCAGCGAGATTCCCCGGAAAGGAGGTCGGCTTCAAAGGGATTAGCAGGTCTGAAAAGAATCGGGTCTACCGGGTAGGCCGACATATCTTAACGGAATTCGGGCCGCTAAGATAGGCCGGCTGATGCGAAGGAATCTAGGTCTAGATAGATAGGCCAATCTTAATAGAATCTAGGACTAGGACGGCTGGTATTAATGGAGGCTAGGCTAGGTCGGCGATGTGAAAGCATCGGAAAGAGGGTGACTTGGCAGGTCTGGGCTATAAAAGCCGGAGGTTTGGAGAAGGTTAAGGGGGGTCTTTTGGGGTTTGGAGGACGGAGTGCTGCTGGATTACGGCCACAGCCTCTCCTCACTTTCCGATTCTAGGACTGGAGAGGCTGCATCTGTTTCGCGGGACGCCCGTGTGCTCCCGGCAGATTTCCATCTCGCAGCCGCCGTGTATTCCGTTAGTCTGTAACAAGCCGGGTTTCTTTGTATAAACAGTGTTTTCGTCGGATCCGTGTGCTTATGGTCTTACGGCCTCCCCTGTCATTCCGGTCATCGGGAAATCTGCGGTCCCGGGTTCCTGAGGGCTCACGGGATGACGTGAGCCCGGCTTGCGTCCACAACTTTCGCTCGCCCCACAGCTGCTGCGCCGCTGGTTTGCGTCTCTCTCTGCCTGACATTCCTCGGTCCAGGACCCCCGTGGTCCCGCCCCTTCCGACTGCACGCGCGGAATAACGCGACATATTTGGTGAACCCGACGTGAAAGGGCGGCAGAGGAATCCGAAGATGAGGGGAGCGAATCTCGCGGAAGCGATGGCTTCGGCGGTAGACCGAATAGTGAGCGCGCGCGAAGGCGCAGGTGCCCTCGACAGGGCCATTGAAGCTGTCGTTAGCAGTATAGGCCGGTTCGGCGGGAAGAACGCGACAAGCTACCTGGAGGCGTATCGGGCCGAGATGGTAATGAGGGACATCCCAAAAGACAGGCGGCTGTCTGGATTCCCTCGAGTAGCGACGCCCGACGTCCATGCGGAGGTGCTCGAGGTGCGGGAGGAGAGCAGAGACTGGGAGGAGTTCGAAGGCCGGCTCCTCGAGAGGTACGGGCATGACGACGCACTTCGTCTGTCAAAGCGCGACTTCATGGAGTGGGTGGAGACACCCGGGAAGGGAAGAAGTGCGTTGGCGCTCCTCCGGGAGTTTGAGGAACGCTTCGCGCGCCTCTCGGTGCTAGACCGGTCGGTGCTGGACACAAGTCGTGTCCTGCTATTCGTCAAATCGGTAGATGCGCGCGACCAGGAGAAGATCGGTCTCTTGCTCGAGACCGACGACGGGCTGACGACCAACTGGGCCGTGGTAAAGAAGGTCTGCGGGCGTTTCGATAAACGTCGCGACTGGGCGGATACAGATTCGGTGGGCGTGGGGGCTGTCCCGGCGAAGAAGGTCGAGGAAAACCCACCGGCAAGGAGGGAAGAGACCCGGCGATGGCCCAACGGCGGCTCGTCTTCGACCGGCGTGGCCAAAGGCCTGTCCGGGGGGTCAGCTCTGGACGAGCTGACGCAGATGGTGAGAGACCTCCAGATCGCACAAGCGCGGAGGGATGGGGGCGAGCCGGCGAGGGACCGAAAACCTCCGGCCAGGAGTCGGTGTCTGTGGTGCGACGCAGTCGGCCACGCCCGGAAGGATTGCAGGGACTTTGCGGAAGAAATTCGGGCCAATGTGGTGTACCTGAGCAACGGGCGGGTACATGACTACGAGACCCAAAGGATGCTAGAGCTGAACGTCGTGCGTGGGGGGATGAAGCGGCTCATGGAGGAAGCGGCCGCTCGCCACGCGGAAACCGTCCACTACTCGGCGTCAGCGGGAATCCGGGTCGGCGGTGATGAGACCCAGAAGACGAAGGACTCCAGGTTTTGGCCGACGGTGCTGGGAGGACTCGCCGGGGTCCGATTGAAGAAAGAGGAAGCAGACCGTGCGGAGAGAAGGGTCAAAGAAGTGACCGGGTGGAGTGACCCGGTTGAAGAAAAGACGGGCTTCGTAGAAGCCGCATGTCAAAACTACGAGGTTCTAATAGACGAGAAGCGGGTGGGAAGGCTCGGAGGAAAGCAAAACGAAACCAGCACTTCCGGTGCTGAGGACAAGACGAAGAGGTCCGGTTATCGGTTGAGCACGGAAATAGAAAGGGACACCGACGTGCGGAGGGTCCTAGAAGAGCGGATCATCAATAGCAGGGTGGAGCTGTCTCTACGGGACGTGCTAGGGATAGCCAAAAAGGAGGTCCACGACGTCATCGTGGACCTGGTAAAGCGGAAGAGGCTTTCGACGGAACC
>JBBBWG010031364.1:26786-45612 GCA_037176905.1 Azolla pinnata | reverse complement strand
TCTTCCAATTTCTTCTTCACAATTTGAATGTTTGCATTTTGAAGAAGAAGAAGAAGATGATGATGATGGTGATGATGGTGATGATGATGATGATGGTGGTGATGATGATGGTGGTGATGATGATGATGGTGATGATGGTGATGATGGTGATGATGGTGATGATGGTGATAGTGATGATTATGGTGATGATGATGATGGTGTTGATGATGATGTTGATGATCGTGGTGATCATGGTGGTGATGATGATGGTGATAGTGATGATGATGATGCTGATGATGATGTTGATGATGGTGGTCATGGTGATGATGATGATGGTGGTGATGGTGATGATGGTGATGGTGATGATGGTGATGATGATGATGATGGTGATGATGATGATGATGATGATGATGATGATGATGATGGTGATGATGGTGGTGATGGTGTTGATGATGATGGTGGTGTTGATGATGATGGTGAGGATGATGATGGTCATGGTCATGGTGGTGATGGTGATGGTGGTGATGGTGATGGTGATGGTTATGGTGATGGTGATGGTGGTGGTGATGGTGATGGTGATGGTGGTGGTGATGATGTCATCATCGCCGTCAATGACGATGAATTCTATCGTTGCTGCTGCGGACAATGGTGATGACAGCGACGGTGGTGATGTTGTTGTTTTCTATGATGATAATGATAATGATGATGATGATGATGATGATGATGATGATGGTGGTGGTGGTTATGGCAGCGGCGGTGATTATGTCATGATACTCATCGGAGCCTCACATGCGTTGGAGAGTGCATGTGTATGAGCGCGTTGGTATGCATGTAAGTCGAAGAGATAACCAGACCACTGCGACTCGACTTCATACGAAGCATTTGAGTGTGAATGAACAGACTTGGGACCTGAGATTTTGCCCGGGTACGAGTCTGGGAAGCCATTTTTATCTTTTGATTTTAGCTCTCGACACAAAGACTTCAATAGTGTTCTTGATAACCTACAAGGATGCAATCACACTCAAGAAATGCTTGATAGAATCTTTCATCTAAGCCTTTTCCAATACAATAAGTTCATACCACATGAACCAGGCTCCACCATTTATCATTTTAATCACTACCTACATTTCTAGAAACTCTATCATTTTAATCACTACCTACATTAAAACTGCAAGATTGTGTGTGTGTATATATATACACATATTAGAAGAGATAATATTTCAAATACGTTCTCTTTATAGTATACATAGAACGAAACATTCTTGTGCGAGCGGCAAACGCGATTGAGAATGTTTAGGCATACGAGATTTGATAAATCACCCAAAGAATATTTCAGACCAGAAGAATAGTAAATTTAATAAAATACCTAAAATTTTAAGAATTATAATTTGAGTTCTCTTAGAAAAAAAAGGTACACCATTATTGAATTTTCTTTTTTAAGGAAAGAAAAAACACATAACATTCGCAAGCGCTAGCAAACTTGCACTCGTGTTTGCGCGAAACCAGCCGCTTGCAAATGCTATGTTCTATGATATCATTATAGCCCATCCCCAAATGTCTTTAGAAAAAAATGCAAGAGGAGATGAGAGAGTTCATTATTATATTGTTCCATGTTCGATGCTCAATCCAATATGACATGCGCTTATAGATAGATTTGATTATCGTCTTCGAAGGTCAAATACGACCTACGAGACCAAAAACAATACATTTTAATGGGCAAATAAGAGTCGAAAATTTCAGGTTCGCATCCGAAACCGGTTCTCAAATTTTCCGTCGCTTCAATTCGTCAGTCGTCCTACGTTGTGAAGCATCATGACCCGGAGCTCTGTCATGTCTTCCATTGCATATTTCACGCCCTCACGACCGAGCCCGGAATCTTTGACACCTCCATAAGGCTGCCAAAAGGAGAATCACCGAGACCAACTTCGATATGAGAAAGAATCAACTCGGCAAGAATTCATCGAGGGAAGAAGAGACAGTAACAACAATAGGTGAGATGCTCTACTCCGTCCGAGAAGAGAGAAAAAAAACTCATTCCACGAGTTTACGAAACTTGTTACATTGCAAAAAGCAATTACATTAACGATTCGTTCGATGCTCTTACTTACCTGCGAATCGATCCGCATACTGGGCACGTCGTTGATGACCACACCTCCGACATCGAGATGCTCGAAAGCGTAAAACGCTTTGTTTATGTCGCTGACAAAGACGCCTGCCTGTAAATACGTTTTCTGTCCTCTATCATTTCTTCACAAAGGTATGATGTTGGCAAAGCTCGTCCGAAAGCAATTATAAGATGCTAACATATCTCTCTCTATATGGAAAGGTGTAAAACTTCATTGTGCTAAGTACGTTCCCTTTTGTCGCGAATGCTCTGTGCCTATTCCATGATCAAACCTATACAAACATGCGACATTTATAAACCATTCAATTACTTGCCTGCAAGCCAAATTTGGATCGATTTACTTCATGGATAACCGATTTGAAGTCGTTGTACGAAATCAGCTCCATAACTGGCCCAAAGACTTCCTCGTTGTGTATCTAAAACATGGATAATAAAATTTAGGATAGAGCAGCTGAAAAGAAAAACTTTGTTTCATTGTAAACAAAACATTCTCGAGTCAACGATCACAAGTTTGAGATGTAGGAGAAACAAAATCACAGAAATTCAAGAAAACAGCATAATACTCGCCCACAATTATTAACTTTACATGCCTAATCTGGTAGGTAGCATAGGAGATAGGCATTGAAGCTGAGCAATATGTATTAAGCAGACACAAGTACGATGCATCTATTTGCATATGTATATGTCTGCTTGTATGCACATGGTTTGAATTGGTAGTTCTATAAATGGATTAAATAATCTCTCAACTTGTAAGAAAATTTTCTTGCCTCCATTTTCGGATCAACATCTTCCAAAATAGTGGCATCATAGAAACAGCCATTTCTCTTGCCACCAACCAAAACTCTGCAAAGAGAATATAATCCATTGTTGATTACAGATGTTTCTATAAGGCATTCTTGCTTCATGCAATCTCTTACCTTGCTCCACTTGCAACAGCCTTATTGACAGCCTTTTCAATGCGAATTGCCTCCGCTTCATCTATAAGAGGTCCAATGAACGTTTCTTCATTCAATGGATCTCCCTACATTGAAGATCAGGACATTTACAGATGGTTTATCTATCACTTCACAAAAATAGATTAAGATTCACTGGACAAGATATAGTTAATAAACCTTGACAAGCTTAGATGCTGCATTCACCAAAGCGCCCTTCAGGACTTTGTAATGATCCTGCATAAACATTAAGAGTAATGCAGCCCTACCTCTGAGATTCATATTTTTTATTTATGTACTGCATCATGAAAACTAACTTTCATGCCAATAAGCACTTCAACAATATTGACGAATATTAATACAAAAGTCTTTCACTACAACTGCCTCTCTACGATGCAACCTATTATTGATTGATAATGGAAAAATATAGTTTTTAAGTTTTGTTCATTATCTATTCAATCGTATTTTAGACAATCATATTAATGGTTCTGTGAATGTTTGACTAGATTATCTGGTAATATGCTATGAAACTCATCTAAACGACACTTGGGTTTGAAGCATTGCATATCCTTTACTCTATTAAGAGAAACTACTTTCGTTTTACTATTGCTTTACATAGTTCATGGCTTCATGTAGAGTAGCCATAACAGGCTGATTCCAAGCTCTGGTTTCAAGAATACATCTCCTTTACTCTTTTCATAGAAGTACATTTGCTTATATGCCTTCTAAATGATTAAACGCTTAACATTTATCAGATTACCTCACGTATATATACTCGCTGTACGCTGATACAAGATTGTCCACTCTGATAGAATGCACCATGAATAATTCTATTCACAACAGTCAATATGTCCGGAATAAAGTCCTGAATGAATGAAAAATTACCCTGTCAATTGCTGCATTACTTCTACTAATTTCAGTATAAAACAGAAATTTCGACTTCAACTTATGAAAACCTCAACGACACATGCAGCATTTCCACCCAATTCAAGCACCACTTTCTTTTTTCCTGCTTTCTTCTTTATTTCCCAGCCAACCTGCCAGAAAACTGTTCAATTACCCTCTCTTTCCTTGTATACATAAAATTTAGAAAAAAACAAGATATAAAAGTATACACTGGGAGATCCAGTAAATGTGACAAGTTTGAACCGCTCATCGATTGTAAAAAGCTCAGCTCCTTCTCTTGCGCACGGAAGGATGGAAAATGTCCCTGCTGGTAGGCGGCACCGTGACAATATCTCACCCAATAGTAAGGAGCCAATAGGTGTGCGACTGGAAAAGAAATCCTCAACTTGTGAATCCCAAAATTTAAACTTGATACTGATATTCTCATAACAGGATTCAGCATACCTTGCAGGCTTGAGGACAAAAGGACAACCAACTGCCAGGGCAGGAGCAATCTTATGTGCAGCCTGATCATAACAGATATGTGTCTAGACATTCATCGGAACTTTTCCCAGGCACCAAAATGAATCTATATCTACCCTCTAGCAATACTGAAAACTAGATTGAAGTCCCAGAAACCACAATTATGTGTACACAGGATAACATACCAGGTTTAGAGGAAAATTGAATGGGCTAATCATGCTAATTGGTCCGATTGGGAATCTCCTAACCTGTGATACATAAATTTCAATCAATCCATAGACCACAATTTAATTTCCCGTTTGAAGAGAGAATGGACTTGAGATAATCTTTGATTAACATCTCAATTGATCACGTCATAATTATAATTAAACCAAAATTCGCATCCTTTATTCAAACCAACAGAATGACAGAATCTATGATAGCATATTTACCAGGGCTTGGTACCCTTTCGCTCTCTCAGAAATATCCATTTGTGAATAGTCCCCAGATCTACAAGTAAAAAATCATTTATAAAAAGTGTACTGGGTGTTGAAATTAATGTAGAACCACGATGATAAACTACGCGAAAAATTAGGTGGCAATACTGCTTCTGAGGAGACTGAGCTCTAGCATACAGAAATGGTAAAATTTAGTTAAAAGCAGATAAGAAATGGCATAATGCCTGCTGGCTTTCTTAGAAACAGACCCTTGACCATAATTTTTTAAAACAGAAGGAATTTTGGTAGGAATGAGTGGGCATGTGAACGACACTTACTTGTTTTAAGAGTGTGTGAAATATAGGATCATTCTATTATATTTACAGTAACACATAAGACAGCCAATTTTCGCCCTCGAAATTTTTGTGAAGGTTTTTAGTGCAACAAGGACTATAATTTGGACGTCACTCTAAACAAATTACTTTAAATGCAAGCATCCATTATAGTATTCAGCGATCCCAGAAGGTGCTTACATTCTAGTGCTTTCCTCAGCTGCAATCTTGAATGTCTCTATGAGTCTTTGTACTTCACCTCGAGCGTCTCTGAAACAGTTTTTTACAGCCATTAGATGACAACCCCTTTCTAAAAAAGAAAACTTCAAAACACAAGATATTTAGTTCTATTTAATTTTCAGATAGAAATGTGTATTCGGGATTTCAGATAAGGACTAAATGTACATATGAACATATCTCATTCATCAATGCCAAAAGACATAGAATGTTCTAATCAGAGTAATGGAATATGATGATAAACTAAACTTGGGATTGTTCTTTACTCTTGCTAGTGATGACTCTACATGAAGAGAAACTATTACCGGAAAAAACTTTCATAAACGTTCTAATAACCCCCGGAGAACAGAAACCCCCATGAGAAGTATTAGCAGCGTAACTAGAACAATCCAAGGAGGCTATCATAGATTGAGCCACAGTACAGGCATTTAAATGATAGCTGATCTGAACATTTGCATTTCTGAAGGTCCACTGAATCTAACGGATAATTGTACAGCTCCTCTCCCCAGGAAACAAAAGTCTTCACACGAGCTATTTTCTTTGAAAGAGTTATTTTAAATTGTGGAAACTCTTACAGATAGGAAGTTCAATAAAATTTTAGTTCGAACATATTGGAATCTCCTAGAGTATTGGAACTTATCCTTGGGTTGAACCACCCTGAGTCGTCTTTGTTAACTCAGACTCATCCTAGAAAGAATTTCTTTTGAAGAAAATTCTCTGGATTTGTCTTCATTTATGCAGCAACTTACAAGACAGAATAACAGATGTACAATCTTGTTTCATTTCTTAGGCCCTTCTGACCTATCTATCTATCTTCCTTGCTTTCATTCTCTTTTTTGTGTTATCCGTGGCCAAAAATATTTGTGACATAAAAATAACGAATTATACAACAAATTACTAGCTATAATTATAGTGGTCAGGACCGATCACCTTCCAGATTGAAGCCTGAAGCATACCAAATCATAATATTAGCAGTACACTATATTAGTAAATGAGAAAAAAAACCTTATTGGTTTTCCAGCCTCGAGACAAAGTGCTATAGCGAACTCCTCTGCGCGAGATGTCACCTCATCAACAACTTTTTCAAGTACTTGTTTTCTCTCAAAACTTGCCATGGCAGCAACTGCAGGAGCGGCCCTTTCTGCTTCACCTATTGCATTATCAATGTCCTTATGCCCGGCTAGTGCACACCTTGCGAACAGTTTACCAGTATATTTGTTGAAAACATCAAGTTTGGAATTTGGATAAAGAGGCTTATTTGCTAAATAGAATGGATATATCTTTATATCTGATGCTTTCACAGAAACTGGAATTTTCGGAGGAGCATTCTCAGGTTTTTCAAATTTTACAAGTGGCTTAGATATTATTTTCTCTGCTTCTTGCTTAATCTCCTTGACATCTGCATTAACCGGTTTCTGCAGTAATGCTGCTGCAGAGAGAGCTGGCGATATTGTCTAAAAATAATAATGTAGAAAATATTCAGCTCTCACAGCAAATAGCTTGCAGGAGAAAAGATTTCGTATGTTTTATCTCTTTATTGACTTACAGTTGTTGAAGTTTTCTTCTTCTGCTGTACAATCCCTGGTAGTTCTTTGTCGAGGATCTCATTGGCTTTCTCATACTCTATGGGAACCTAGCATGCAGACACATTGTCAGTTTAAAGATGATGTATTATATTCGTGTATGTGCATAGGAGATTCTGGCCCCTTCAATTTTTTCCTACAATGACAATGAGGGATGTATTCCTGTCTTGTCACCCGATACTTTCTTTCAGTATCCTTAAATGTTCATTGCTAAACAAATTCATTTATATAATATGTGATTACTTCAATAAGCTTGACTCCAGGCGTGGATAAAAATAAGCATTCATGCAAAAGCTTCAGAAAATCCTCTGCACTTGTTACACGATAACCTTGTGCTCCATAACTGCACAAATCAAAACATTGTCACAACATTGAAATTACAAAGAGGCAGTAAGCATGCAGATGTCATACCTTTTAGCATACTCAACAAAGTCAGGGTTGGACAGATCCAGCCCAAATCTGCATAGGAACACCATCCAATTAGGGCACGAAAAAACCAAATATGATCTAAATTCCAAACGTTGAACCTTACCGAGAACCCAGGAAAAAATAGTTCAATATTGAATGCCTAAGTTAAAGAAAACGTTTGGTTCAAATATATTTAATATCAGGACAGTGAAGAATTATGTCTTCCAGATCAATTCTCACACTCTTAAACTAAGGAGTATGGATTTTTATTGCTTGGATAAATCTTTTCTGAGAAATGCAATTGCCATATGAGCTGGGCAGGGGAATAATCTGTTCATTGTAAAGGTCAACTTTGATGTAGATGACATTTTTTAGTTTGAGGATACAGCTCTTATCGAGAACTCTCATATTCAGAAATGCCAAGGCAACGAATAAGATTTTTTTTCTTGAATAATGGATACCTAGATAAAGAAGGGTGATTAAAGTTAACTAGGCAATATTCACCAACAAGAAAAGGATAGCAGATGTAAAAGTATAACGGCATATCAAGCTTGGTAGGCATATATTATTGGCAACTACAAGAGATAATGTGCACCAAAATAGACATCGACAACAATATGGTATTAATCAAGGTTTTCTAAATAAGTTTTGGAGGAGGTTATGAGATTAAAATCTGCCATCCGAGCATTCTGATGGCTTTTGGTCAATGGTGCATTACTGGTGAAAAAATGGATAAGCAGCAAGAATTGGAGAAATGCAACCGGTGTAATTTAGAAATTGAAGATCAGCGACATACTCTATGGGGCTGCGTTTTTGCCCGGCAGGTATGGAAAAAAAATCCTAATCTTGATAGCCCATGAGGATGTGGTTGCATGCTTCACTTGGGGCAGAGCAGTTTGCGGAGTATTGGACTCTGTAATGGCCTTGTATCAAGGTAGCAGCATTATTGCTTATTATGTTTTTTGATAGGGGAAAGGTAGAATCTTTGTTGTTGGGTACCTTGCAAGTCCAAGAAGAAGACAATGATCATTTATGATGGGAATCTGTGGCTGCAGTCACACTGCGGGGACCATGGAAATCTGGATGCACAAGATATACAAGAACCTGCAGCTGTGGTAATGAAGGCCATCTTGTGCACACTTGGAAAGGGGAGTGGAGTTCCATTCAAGGAACTTCAGAACGATGTAGGAAACAACACAGTATGTTTCGATGCATTGGGGACATCTATATTTATGAATGTTCATAGGAGGGTTTAGTCTAGAAGTATAAAGCTTCGATTTTCTTATTCCCACCACTGAGTTTATGAACAGCTACATGATGGACATTGCGGCAATTCATCGGTAAAGACATTCAGTTTCTAATCTGATCTGTCTGATGACTATATGATAGAGAATTTCCTTTGTACTTTCTGTCCCTTGTTTTTTTCTTTGAAGTATAACAGCACAAATAAATACAATGAACCCTATGTTTTTAGAGCCCCTATGCTCTTAGGATCGAGAACTGAGATAAGGAACAAAGAAATAATACTGTGGAAGATTTCGAACAGTCAATGGAACAATGTTTCTGCACATTGATATAGGTTTATGCAGCAAAATGTTTTCTTCTCTGTAGTTAATTATACACCAAAGACGAAAAACAAATATTAGATATTTACAATATTATACTGCCAAAGGATATACACAAAAGCTGCGTGAAAGTTTGCTATTTCAACCTACTGAAAACTCAGCAGTATTAAGGGACGAATTCATCATGAAAGCTTACTTGTTAAAACCTGCATGATTTTGTTTCCACTTAATCATTCCATAAGCATTGTCATTCAGGATTATGACAGTTAAATTTAGCTGCAAACGTACAGCAGTCTCCATCTCCTGTAACCATCATGAATGTCATATACCAATTGATGTCAGAGTATCTGAACAGACAAATACCAATGAAATATTTTTCCATAGGAAGAAGAATAACACATTCAGAAACGAAAATATAATAAGGAGAGGAGCTACAGTTGAATAAAGCTTGGCCACTGGAATCTATTACCTGGAATGTTATTTCAATGCTACATTCCCAGGATAATGATTCTCGTTTCAATAGATAGCCATCTGCTGGATTTTTCAAGGAGATATGTCTACTAAACCTCGGTAGCAATGAGATAGTTTTGTTGCTAGAATTCTCTTGAAATTCAGGATGATTCTACAGCAGCTAGCATGTTTTTTGAAGCAAGATGTGTCCCATATTCAACTAATAGAAAAATCTTCAGCATAACTCAGAGAAAAGTTACCTGAGAATTCATCATGAACCCACCATCCCCACAGACAGCGACCACCTTCTTCTGTGGATACAACAAAGAGACAGCCATTGCAGACGGTAATCCTGCCCCCATGGTTGCTAAAGCATTGTCGAGCAGTAATGTGTTTGGCTCATATGCCTGCAAGGTAATATATTATCAGTTAATGCAAGCTGTTTTTATAATTCCTGTTAAGAATTGAATCCATATTCAATAGAATTAAATCTATTAGTGATATGAGTGTTCATAGATGTAATAGACCTTGTAGCACCGGGCAAACCAGATCTTGTACATCCCTGCATTTAGAAAAAAAATAGCATATGGATTGGATTCATTACAAAAATATTTGGATTCAACGTGCCTAGACAGAAATGCATCCGACTTTAGATATTCATAATAAAACCAATAGAAAATGTGTTTGTGAGTGAATCTACATGTGTGCCTGCCTGGTATATGTAACTATTTATTACACTGATCTGATGTGCCTTCCAACAAATAATAAGATCCCATGGATACTGGATGTACCCTACTACAGAAGAGGTAGCTGAGTGTAGTATGTAGAAAAGCTAATTATGATTATTGCGTTTCCCTTTTGACCAAGTTTAACTAATAGTGCATGCATCGTGCTTGTCTATTAGAGGGGTATCTCATCACTGGAAGCAAAAAGTTCGTTTATGAGGATTTTCGTGTTTCCTTTTTGGCCAAGTTTTAGTTCAAAAACATTTAAATAAAAACATTAGTGATGGCTTCTTGATGCACGCATACCAAAGAAATAGATCTCATCTTCGACTATGGGTGTACATATATTGGTATAACTCGTGATATTGTTCCCAGGGGATGAATATCATGCACCTGTTACCCGTTACCCAGATTGGTTTTTCCTATTAAAATCAGACTACAACTTGTGAGAGCGCTTTTGCTTACCATTATCCAAACAAACGACACCATCATCTGGCATAGCCCTCCTATAAACGTAAAATTGAACAAATTGGATTAAAAAATTAATCACAGATTATTGCATGCAAGATTTTATATCTCAAGGCAGCATAATAGTAAAAACAGCCTGAGAATCAAGGGCACTTCTACAAGATTCATGTTCTCAGCAAACTTCTTAATAAAGAGATGCCCGATATCAGGAATACATTGTCTTACAGAATCGCCTTGAATTCTTCATCTGAATGTATCCACTGTGGAGGAAGTTGGAAATTTACAACTAGATGCAGAAAATGAACACTAAAAGTGCTATCTCCTGCAGCCCACTTAGGTTTTATAGTAGAAGAATGCATTTCTTTATTTGGGACTTCTTCACTTACTATTTCCTAAATAATGGTATTGTCCTAATCTCTCCAACATCAACTATTCTTCTTTAGTTTGCCCAATCAATACCTTCTTACATGGGAGAGAAACAGACGCTCTACATAAGAGATAAAGTAGGCACCTCAAATCAGCTACAACACGTTGAGGTTGTAAAGGAAAAGATGAATCATCCACACCCTTTATCATATGCAAGTCCATTTCCCGCTTTGTCTAAATGGAAAACAGGTACTTGATAAGGTTATTTATGTCTAGACCGAAAAAAATAAAAGATGTTTCTTTCATTAATTGATAAAAAAAGAGATTAATGACAATTTGCAGCATCATTCCAACATCACCGTGGCATATAGCCATAATCTAGTATGTTCTCGTACATAAAATCTCAATCATTCCTCTCTGCGTAGATGTTTAGACTTATTTTGACAAAACAAATCTACTAAGGCTAATACACATACTGAACTCTGCTGCATGCAACATTGCTGCTCCATAGATTCATGGTCTAGCATGTGCTACATATAAAATATCGATCATTCTTGACTGCATAGATGTTAAAACCCGTTTTGTGAAAAGTAATTCGCCAAATCTCATGACCACATTTAACTCTACTGCAACATCGCTGCTGAATAGAACAATTGTAGCGTGTATGTCACACATAAATCTCAATTATTCCTAACTGCATAGATGTGGTTGTTACATCGTGGAGGATAGAAAAATCATTTATCAGTTGGATGGAGATTATGCACAATTCACTTGCCTTGTTTATGACTTGTGGCTACAGGGATTCTGATGTGTAGAAAACTATACCAATCAGTACTCTTTTCCATGGATTACAAGTTTTCATTGTACCTGAAGCATGTATCCATAATCCCAATGTTGCTGCCTGCTCAGACTTTCACTTAGTTGCCATACTGCGTTTGCAATATCACCAACTACTTCCAGCTGCAATCATATCCATAAAAGATGCACATAGGTGAGACATGCAAACCTGCACAAGGAAACTGCGTAGGCAGAGAATAATTCCGTATATATACCTGAGGAAAGTATACATTATCCACTTTAGCAGAGTAAAAGTTTATGTGTATAACAATAGGAGGTTTTTCATGCCTGCACATTGAAAAATCAATCATAAATGGAGAGCACAGTATCAAAATCTAGTCAGTTGAACTAGAAACCTATACTTACTCCATAAAAAAGGGTGGTTTCTCAACGACGTCATGGCCAATGTTGATGATAAGGTCAGCATTCTGGATGCAAACATGTGGATAATCCATAGCCGATAAAGCACAACATCCAAGGTATAAGGGATGAGCCTCTGCAGAATATATCAAATCATCAAATGTTTTCTTTATTCTGGAAAAGGAGATAGTAAACACAAATTAGCTTAGAAAGGATTATTTCAATCAAACACAACGGTTGGAGGTAGCATGCCATCATTTTAACTGATCTTACGAAATGGCAGATACAGGTTTTCCCACACCAGGGACTTCAGGCATCTCACCTTGGATTTCTTATGTGGAGGTCAACTTACAGACAAAACATGTTTTTCAGATATTCTGGATCACAATTCAGCCAATTAGAAAGATACATGAAAGTTTTACTTATTCATTAAAAGCAGTAGTGGATTTATTTTCTTAGTGTCTTCAGTCTTTAAGGTTGCCACTTCCCACAAGATATTACCAGTAATTACTCCTTTCCCCATCTGAGTTGTCACAAAAGGTATGCCTACTTTGTCTATAAACTGTCGAAGCCTGAGTTAAATGAAAATAAACTTTTGTTAACATTGATCACTGAGTGTTCATGTATAATTACATTTTGGCTTCATTACACATCATAAAAAATTATTCTATTTCAGTTTATGATATATACAGTCCCATCCCACATGGATTTAGGGCCTTCAAACCTTTAGTTGCCGAATTAGTTCCAGTATCCCTTAAGAACCTTTCTCATTGAGTTGCATGTGCAATAGTATGAGAGCACAATGGATCTTTCATAGTCATTTTACACCGGCCTTATCACTTGATTGATGACAAGATAACTAGTGCATAAGATAGCTTGCTTTCTAGACATATGGATATCACACGTTCATAACTCCGAGTTTAATGGTAGAACTTAATCTTTTCATGAATTTGGATTTAATAATCAGTTGATTGGAGGAGCATTTGGGAATATTCAGGTTTCATAAATGGTGTTGAAATAGGTGGCTTCCCTTAACCAAATACTGAATGTAATTTTTACAATTTTTTATCATAGTACTATGTGGTCCGTATAATAGACAGGAAAAGTTTTATTTCAGAATCATTTAAGATCCTGAATGTGTCAAGAGCTTCCTACTTCACTAATTCTTGTGTGGCATTTAGTACATTTTCTCGTGTGGCATGCAGCTTCCTACTTGAGTATGGTAACTTGCCTGCTAAAAGCTGGACGATGACGAAACTAGATGTTTTCCGGATCTAGTAATGACCATTTATATCTCCTACAGAGATTGTACAAGGGAATCCAAGACCTAAAAAACCTATGGGGAGTTTGTATATGTAAAATAAGCCTCGAGTATTTGGGGATTTTCCCTGGTAGAGTTTTTAACCCTACATTATTGAATACCCTTCAATCCCTATGAAGACTTACATCTTTTGGGTACGTTTTCTATTTGCTCCAGCAGCAATCAACACTAGAGGACGAGACGCTGCTTCTATCATTTGCACAGCTCTTTTGATGGCCTTTACTTCAGCTATGGGACGCCGGACCTCATGAACAGGAAAAATATCTCCCTCTGCCATCGTTTCTGCGATATCTTCTGGTAATTCTAAATGCACTGCACCAGGACGCTCCTCTTCTGCTTGTCTAACACTATCCCTTACCAAAGAAGCAATAAGTTCACCATCTGCAATCTGCTTAGTAAACTGCAAAATAGAGACTTTTGAAAGTTATGTATAGCCCACTTACATTTATTACACGGGACAGAAATTTGAAAAACTCTTGCTGTGCTTTGAAATTTTCGTGCAAAAAAGATGGGGACATGAACGTCTGCTGTGTGGAAGACATGTATAGATTGCCATCCAGATTCATCTTGGTCAATGTCGTCCATGATTTTTGTTGGACAATGAAAGTTACGCGTAATTATTACCTTTGTGATTGGCCTCATGCTCTCGACTATATCAATAACTTGAAAGGAGCCTTGCTTGCTTTTACGAATAGGTTTCTGGCCTGTGATCATCATCTGCAAAATTTGATTTGAAACCTCAGAAGCTCAGATGCATAAAATGTTTGTTGAAAGCCTTGTGTCTGGAGAAGTCTAAACTAAATCTTTTTTATAGGAAAATGGAATAATCACTAATGCTTCAAACAGATGTTTTGGTTTATATGACTATGGTAGATCAAATGCTCAGCCGTGTAGTCCATTAAGAATTATGTCCCTTTCTATGCGATCCTATTTCTGAAATTTAGTCTCACCATATGATCAATAGAGTACAACAGTCTGTGGAAAATGTACAATCATTGCCTTTACAGATTAGTCTACACTCACAAATTAGTCTATACATGCATATATAATAATACATTTATACACATACATTGCCTTTACAAAGTAGTCTACAGAAACACGTATATAGAATTAGCCTGCATATATACGTCAAATGCATGTACCTATATAAAAAAATAGCTGACTTGTGTTTTTAGTCACCAGGAAACATCTTGAACCAACTGAATAAACGTCCCCGAGTTAATTGTATATAATCAAATACGTATTACTTACCACAAGATTCTATAAAATCAAAATCAAACAAATTTTCAAACTCTACATGTTTCAGTATAGCATTCATCTTATGAAAATTGGTTCTAGCAATCGTCAAAAAACTGCTTTGAAAATTCAGTAACCTACCATAGAATTCAATTGTCACAAATGCAAGAGCCATTAATGATAATTACACATCACTAATGAATGATCACCCACCATAGGGAATCCCGCTAATTGTGCATAAGCTGCAGCAGTGGTAAAATTTGTTGCCCCTGGACCTAAAGTTGAGAGACAGACGCCCACTTTCCCAGTCAGCCTTCCAACTGTAGCGGCCATAAATCCAGCTGCTTGTTCGTGCCTTGTCAATATTAGCTTTATATTTGAATTTCTGAGAGATTCCAGTAGATCCAGATTCTCCTCTCCGGGTATACCAAAAATGTATCTGCAAAGACGTATATTGTCCCGCTTCTGCTTAGAAAAAATTGGGAAAAATACTTATCTACGCAAATCATTTACTCCACTGGGAATCACTTTATTGTTCGAATACAATTTAACTCAATCGTGACTTCATTAATGCCAACACATCCGTGGAAGGAAGCTAAGAGGTTTTAATCGGTCAAAGAAAGTCAATAATGCAAGACATTCATCAGTTAGAGGTCCACCATTTTCATGCCAGTAATTTACAAATTAATGACCAAAATGTTAATCAGTGGAATCAAAGGCAAAGGAATCTGTGTGAACCAAAATGGGCTTAATACAACCCATAAATATGATCAAGGAATCTCAATGAATAAGACCTCTTCCTCAAGGAAACCCAGAGTTTCCATTTGATGATTGATGGCCGTTTCTCATCTTATATGGTGAAAAATGGATGAAAAATGTCCTGCTCTAAGAGAGAAATCAGGCATAGAGTATGATTAATCCAAGATCTTCCAGCACTTGAACATAAAACTATTCACATGCTTTGAATCTGGTTGCTGGTTCAAAATCTCCGGTGTATCGCATAAAGACCAAGGCGGCATACACACGGTTGTTCTTGCACAATGGAGAAAATAATGCGGTAACCAGCTATGGAGTCTAAGAAGTTTGGCGAACAGTTTGGCCATTGAAGGGAACACTTTTCGCAAGGCATGGCTCACTTGAAATTCATCTGCGATGGCCACAATACTAAGCTTCTCCTATAGGGCTATGAACAACATCTGTCCACTCGTAGCAACATCTGTCCGCTTGTATTCCAAGCCTTCATTTTGGTAAGAACTTTTGAACATTTGGACCCCTTACATCTATTTTCCAATTCGGTACAGGTTTTAGAGATCCATAAGGAGTGAACAAACATCATACAACACAATGTTGTAAATAGGGTATCACCTATCCTCTAAAGCAACCATTGCATGACTTACTATCTCTAAGTACATAGTGTTTTTGCTTTTACAAATTTCAAGTTTTCATCCAGTGCTTTTGAGAGTGCAGCTTGGAACATTGGTGATCCTGTGACTTTTCACAGGTGTACTTGCGGTGATATAAAAGATTACTAATTCAAGGGAAAATTCTAATACTATAGTGAGAAGATTATGAACTTCATCAAATTGTTGCCGATCCCATTAGCACCATGATGGAAACATTTTGAGATTAGCGGGTTGATATTGATATAATTAATACCTCATTAGAGCTGATCAGAATTACATTATTAAAGTCGATCACTTTTGACTTCTTTAATATAATAGTAAAAACTTTTGAACCCAAAGAATCGATATTGAGATCATTGGAGTGATGATCGTAAGCATCAAACTAAATTGGATCGATCACCACTTCATCAGTATCATGAGAAAATGTTTGAATTCAACTAATTCATCTTGACATCATTAAGGGTAAAGTTGAGTGCAATGGTGCCGCCATATATTGAGTGAGGTCTAGACATGGATTTTGGCCAGATGATTCACTGTGCTTCCTAATAAATCGATTCTGGAAAGATTGGAGTAATATAGATCGGTGATCTTTCCCTCATCATTACCTTCGAATTGGTCGTTCTTCACATCGTTAGTACAAATTTCAACGTCATTTTACCACAAAATCATATTTTTGCATGAATCGGTTACTTCCTTCACTAGAAATATACTAGTAGAGTGATAAGAGTATAAATAAGAACGAATTTTGAAGGTATTAATTCATGCTTCACTCGAATAGGCGCTGTAATGCATAGGAGTATCCCTAAACCTTAAACTCTTAAATCCTCGATAAGAGTTGGCACGTGTATTCCATTTGAGCATTTACATAATGCCATAACTTTATGATCAGATGATACGAAGTAGGGTAATAGAATCGGTCAATGGTACAGACTTCTATTCGGTTGAATTACAGGTAGTTCTACAGAGCTAATCTATCTCTCTCTCTCTCTCTCTCTGACTAAGTGACTTACTTGATGTTCTCATTTTCCAGAGCTCGGACGAAAACGTCCGAAGCTTTCTGGATCTTTTTCGCCTTCTCATGCGTTTCCTGGTGATGATCTGAGGATTCGCCGATCTCCATCGTTTACCTTGACGATGTTTCCAAGAACCTAGAGCTCACACAAACGGATCAACTACTGGACAATCAGATTGAGAGAGATAATCACACAAGGAGCTAGAGCGAGAGAGAGAGAGAGAGAGAGAGAGAGAGCAAGCGAATCCTGCAGCAAACCGAATGCAGGAAAACGTCGAAATGAGAAGAAGAAGAAGAAGAAGAAGAAGAAGAAAGGAAAGGAAAGGAAACGAGAGAGAAAGAGAGGAGAAAAGGGAAGAACGAAGAGCGACGCCATAGCTCGCTGTTGACTGCTGCATTTCACGTTGTCGGAGGGGCGGCTTGCTGAGCTGGCAGTCCTACGTGGCAGCGCGCGGGAACGCTCCGCTGACGTGGCAGATGACGTGGCCGACGGCGGCCCCGGCCACGTGGCGGGCATCCATTGGTCCTCCGCGCTTTGAAGAACGGTCTCCGGGCCTCTTTTTTTTTTCGTCTTTTTTGCTTTTTAATAATTCGTAATGCGAAGTCATTTTATTAAATATATATATATATAGACGAAAAAAAGGGAGAATTACCAAAAAAACAAATAATTAAAAAATACGTCGCCAAATTCTAAACCGCATTTGTAACGCCTGCTGAAATCACAAATTACAAATTAACGCCTGATTAATTCCGCTGGGTTTTGATTTTACTCCTAATCGCTTCCCGCTGATCAATTGATCCTCATCGATTCCCTTACTAGATTTTGATTAACTAAAGTGGGTAGTTTTAGAATCTAATCAACTGATCGACGTGTTCATTTTGTGTTCATCAAGCAGTCGAAACATTAATCAACTAGCTGATTCGAGGTTAATCAATCCATTCCGTATCAATTTCAAACCAGGCATTCATTTGTGATTTCTAGTTTTCATAGGCGTTAAAATGTAGTTTATAATTTTGTTAGTCGTTTTTTGACCCTTTTCCCTTTAAAAAATCGTGTACTCTTTTTCGCTTTCTCTCCGGATTTTTTTGTTTTTTTGCCCCTTCATTATTTATTAGCTCATCCAAGACGATCGATCCGACCTCATCGAAAGGGGCATGAAAGAGAAAAGATTTTAAGTGTAGAAAAAAACATGTGTTTAGACTTAAGTCTAGGACTCAAAACACTCTAATGACTGGCCATTTGTAAATGCTTTTTCTCACTACAAACAAAGGGCAATCTCTTAATTGATTATAATACAAGTAGATTTGATTATCGTCTTCGGATGCCAAAATGATCAATGAGTCTAAAAACATTACATTTTACGTGATACATTTGGTTATAAGTTGTGACCCTCGATATTCAAGGATTTTATAAATGAGGACCACAATTGTCGGGTTGTGAGAGGAATGTGTATAAGCAAGCATTGGGTTTTGGTTGAAGATATGTGGAAAGCACGTTCGAATGTGATCGAATGTCGGGCATTGTAACAAAGTGTGATACTCAAACTCTTGAAATTCCTTAGGACAAAATATGCATAGTCGGAATGTGTGTAAGCATTGGGTTTGGTTGAGGATATGTGGAATGCACATTTGAATGTAATCCAATATTAGGCATTATAACAGAATGCGGAACTTAAAGCATTTGCTTAACCCCTCTTTTTTTC